>CAUYON010110053.1:0-36470 GCA_963573935.1 Arctocebus calabarensis | reverse complement strand
TACTGTAGTTAACTTTACATTTAGTGAAAACAAGACTGAATTCTTTGTCACTGAGATTGAGAATGACATTATAATGCCTGCTTTTGTCATTAAAAATATCATCATATTAGTTTGCATTCCCACCAGCAATGTAGAAGTGTTCCCTTTTCTCCACATCCATGCCAATATCTCTGGTTTTGGGATTTTGTTATGTGGGCTAATCTTACTGGAGTTAGATGATATCTCAAGGTAGTTTTGATTCGCATTTCTCTGATGATTAAGGATAGTGAGCATTTTTTCATGTGTCTGAAGGCCATGTGCCTGTCTTCTTTAGAGAAGTTTCACTTCAAGTCCTTCGCCTATCCTGAGATGGAATCACTTGTTCTTTTGTTGCTAATATGTTTGAGTTCTCTGTGGATTCTGGTTATTAAACCTTTGTCAGAAGCATAACCTACAAATATTTTCTCTCATTCTGGGGCTTTCTGCTTGCTATACTTACTGTGTTCTTGGCTGTGCAGAAGGTTTTTAGTTTCGTCAGGTCCCTGTAGTGTTTTTTTGATACTGCTTCAATTGCCTGGAGGGTCCTCCTCATAAAGTATTCACCCAGGCCAATTCTTTCAAGAGTTTTCCCTACACTTTCTCCTAGAATTTTTACAGTTTCATGTCTTAAGTTTAAATCTTTAATCCAGTGTAAGTCTATCTTCGTTATGGGTGAAAGGTGTGGGTTCAATTTCAGTCTTCTACAGGTCACCAGCCAGGTCTCCCAGCACCATTTGTTAAAAAGGGAGTCTTTTCCCCACTGAATGTTTTTAATTGGCTTGTCAAAGATTAAGTAATGGTAAGTAGCTGGATTCATCTCTTGGATCTCTATTCTGTTCCATATATCTACCTCTCTCTTTTTGTGCCAGTACCATGCTGTTTTGATCAGTATCAATTTGTAGTAGTCTTAGGTCTGGTAGCATGATTCCTCTTGCTTTGTTTTTATTTCTGAGTAATGTCTTGGCTATTCAAGGTTTTCTCTTATTCCATATAAAATGAATCTTAAAACGATTTCGAGATCTTTAAAATATGACAATGGGGCTTTAATAGGAATTGCATTAAGATTGTATATTGTGTTGGGTAGTATAGACATTTTAACAATGTTGATTCTTCCCAAGAGACATTTGGAGAATACTCAGAGATCTAAAAATAGACCTGCCATTTGCTCCTATAATTCCTTTACTAGGTATACACCCAGAAGACCAAAAATCACATTATAACAAAATATCTGTACCAGAATGTTTATTGCAGCCCAGTTCATAATTGCTAAGTCATGGAAGAAGCCCAAGTGCCCATTGATCCATGAATGGATTAATAAATCATAGTACATATATACCATGGAATATTATGCAGCCTTAAAGAAAGATGTAGACTTTACTTTTGCATATTTACATGGATGGAGCTAGAACACATTCTTCTTAGCAAAGTATCTCAAGAATGGAAGAAAAAGTATCCAATGTACTCAGCCCTACTATGGAGCTAATTTATAGCTTTCACATGAAGGCTATAACCCAATTATAGCATAAGAATATGGGGAAAGGGGCAAGGGAGGGGAGAAGGGAGGATGGGTGGAGATAGGGTAAATGGTGGGTAAATGGGTAAATGGGGTAAATGGCACACTTATTGTGCATTTTAGAAGGGTACAGGTGAAACTTAACAAATGCAGAATACAAATGTTTTCATACAATAACCAAGACAATCCCATGAAGGTTATGTTGAACAGTTAGGTGAAAATATTTCAGATTGTATATGAAGCCAGCACATGATACCCCATGATTGCACTAATGTATACAGCTATGATTTAATAAAAAAATCATCATATTGGAAATAAATAAAATTATCCCCATAAAGTAATAAAATAGTTTACATAAAAAATCTGAGGGAATCTATAAAACAATTATTAGAACTTATACATGAATTTAGCAAGTTTACAAGATAAAAAGTAAGTGTCTGATAATTAAGTTCATGAATTTGCCACCATTACATTGCTGCAGTGTATAAACAATTTGGTAAGGTTTTATAACCTTAATATATCATTGTCTCATAATTGTGTTCATGTGGACATGTGGGAGTATTTTGTTGAGTGGTGTTTGTTATTCTTATTGTGTTTTTTGTGCCATCACAAGAATGTTGGTGATATAATTAGAGTAATAAAAAACATTAAATTTCTTATTAAATTTGGCAAGAGTGGAAGGCAAATCAAGGACATATTAGTCCAGGTTTATAGGGGTAACACAATGAGGAGAACACCATTGTGTGGATAGATAAATATTTTCTGAGGGGAGAGAAATCATGACTGATAAAGTAAGATCAGGATATCTAGTAATGACAACAATATTGCAAAAATTCATTCAATTGTGTGTCAAAATCTTGGCTGACTGTGGAAAGGATAGCAGAACAAGTAAACACAGAAAGAGAAACCCGAAAATCTTAACTAAAAACTTTGGCCAACAACTCATGGCTCTTGTAATGTACCCATGTACAACCCATGACAATGTACCAGCTCACATGGTACTGTCTGTGAGGAAGTTTTTGCCAAGAAACAAATAATTGTACCATCTCTACTTACCTGATCTGTTCCCCCAATTACTTTTATCTTTGCCTGAAGATAAAGGAAATGTTGAAAACAAGACATTTTGATGATGCTCAGGATATTAAGAATACTATAATGACTGCTTTGGTGGCCATTCCAGAAAAAGAATTCTAAAATTGTCTTGAAGAGTGAATTAGGTACTGACATTGGTACCTAGTTTCCCAAGAGGAGTACTTTGTAGATGACTGTAGTGATATTCAGCAATCCTTTTTCTAGGATTAGTTTGCAAACTTAATTGCCGGACCAATTATATTCTTATGTATGAGAAACAAATAATTTAAAAAATGAACTTAAAAAATCAGATCAATTACCTAGGAATAAATATATCAAATGTGACTTCCACATTTAAAATTATAAAAGTTCACTTAAGACCTACCTAAGTGAAGAAATACAACATGAGTATGGATTGAATACCTTACAAAATACCAATGACAATTCTATCAGGAAACTTTTATAGATATTGAAAAGTAATGGTACATTTTATGTGGAAATATAAAGAATCCAAATAACCTCTCACCACTTATAAAAATTAATTTATAATAGATAAGACTTAAACCTAAGCCATAAACTTGTAAGAATTCTAGAAGAAAATACTAGCCTATGGAAAGAATTTATGAAGACCTAAAAAGCAATCACGTCAACAACAAAAATAAACAAGTAGGGTCAAAGCAAACTAAAAAGTTTCTGCACAGTCAAGGATAGAATAGGCTAGGCATAGTGGTACACACCTGTAACATTAGTACTCTAGGAGGCTGAGGCAGGAGGATCACTTGAACTCAGGAGTTCAAGACCAGCTTTAGCAAGAAGGAGACCCCACTTCTACTAAACATAGAAAAAAATTATCCAGGTGTGATGACATGCACCTGCAGTCCCAGCTACTCAGGAGGCTCCGGGAGGAGGATTGTATGAGCCTAGAAATTTGAGCTTGCTGGGGCCTGGATGACAGAGCAAGACTCTGTTTACAAAAAGAGAGAGAGTGTGAGTAAATATATAATCCACACAATGGGAGAAAATATTTGCCTGTTATACATCTGGTAAAGAGCTAAAAACTATAATTCACAAAGAACTCAAGAAAATCAGCAAGAAAATATCAAACAACTCCATTAAAATGTGGGCAAAAGACATGAACAGACATTTTTCAAAGGAAAATAGTCTAATAGCCAACAAACGTATGAAGGAAGACTCAACATATCTAATCATTACGGAAATACAAATGAAAATCACAATGAGAATTTACCTACTTCTGCTGATAATGTCTCTTATTAAAGTGTCCCAAAACAACAACTGCTGGCATGGGTGTGGAAAGGAACACTTATACACTGTTGGTGGAATTGTAAACTAATGCAATCTCTATGGAAAGTGGTGTGGAATAAAAGTAGTATTCAAAGAATAAAAGTAGTACTACCATTTTATCCAGAAATTCTACTATTAGGTGTTTACTCAAAAGAAACAAGGAAATTTTATCATAAAGACACTTTGTGCTAGAATGTTTATAACAGCACAATTCACAATCTCAAGGATGTGGAAACAACCCAAATGCCCATCAATATGTGAGTGGATTGATAGTGTGTGGTGTATGTACACCATATGTACACACAGTTATAAAATAACATAGTGATCTAATACCTTTTGTAACAACTTGGATGGACCTGTAGACCATTCTTGTAGATGAAGTGTTGCAAGAAGGGAAAAACAAAGATCGTATATACTCAAAACTAAACTGGAAATAATCAATCACCACTTATGTGCATATAGGAAAATATAGCTCAATAGGAATCAAATAGGTATGAGGGAAAAGAAAAGGTTAGGTTAATTTATAGCTAATGGGTATAATGCACAGCTTCTGGGTAAAGGGCACGTTTATAATTTGACCTGAAATGTTCAAAAACTGCTATGTAACCAAAATGTGTGTACCCCTGTAATATTATGAATTGAAAATAAAATTAGGATCCAAATAAACAAAGCAACTTTAAGAAGAAAGTTGGGGGATTACTGAACTTGGAGTCAAGGCTTATCCTAAAAGAAACTATGGTGATCAAGACATTTTATATTCATGTGAGAGAGACTTACAGATCAATAGAGATTATAGAAAAGAGAGCCCAGAAATAGATCCACACATATTAATTCAATTGATTTTCCACAAAGGTGCCAAGGCCATTGAACAGGGAAAAAATATCTTTTCATTTAGTTTAGATTCTCTCCTGAGGTCTGTATTTTCTCCCGGTTATTGCTCATCTTCAGCATGATTTTGACAAGTATTTTTAACTGCAACCTCTTTTGCCAGATCCAACATCTTTATGTTTATTAATCCCTTTTCTTACTACTTTTGGTGGAACATTCATCTTTTTAGAAAGGGTGTTATCATATGTGGTACATACACGCACACACATATATTGTATGCATGTGTGTGTTATATGGTTTTTTTTTATTAAATTCTGCAGGTCTTTAATTGTCCATCAAATAAATTGTAGCATATCCATATGATGTAAATCATGCAGATAAAAAGGATGAAATCTGTTAATATGGATGAACCTCAGACATTTTGCTGAAATGAAGATGTTCACACAAATTCCATTCTTATCAACTTCAAAACCATAAGAAAACTAATTTATCTTGATCAAAAATCATGTCAGTGGTTCTCTGTGTCAAGAGGAAGTATGGAAACAATCAGTTGAATAAAAGAAAAATTTCTGGGGGGCTAAAAATTATTTACATCTTGACTGGGATGCTGGTTACACTGGAATCTGCATTTTCCAAAGATATTGATCTATATGCTCAATGGGTGTGGATTTATTTTATGTAAATTGCATCTCAATAAACTTGATTAGTAATAGTTTTTAAATGTTTCATTCTAGTAACCAAATATATATATATTTCTGGGTTTGGTTTTTTTTTTTGAGACAGAGCCTCAAGCTGTCACCCTAGATAGAGTGCTATGATATCACAGCTCACAGCAACCTCTAATTCCTGGATTTAAGCGAGTCTCTTGCCTTCGATTCCCAAGTAGCTGGGACTACAAGTGCCCACCACAACGCCTGGTCATTTTTTTTTGGTTGCAGCCATCATCGTCGTATGGGGCTCCTGGGCAGGATACGAACCCACCAGCTCAGGTGTATGTGGCTGGTACCTTAGCCCATTGAGCCACAAGCGCTGAGCCTTTCAGGTTCTTTCAAACACACACACATATATGTACATACACACGTGTGTGCATCTGTATAGGACAGAACCAGAAAATGTGTGTCTTGTATACCAGAATGAAATTAATAATGACATATACTTATGTAAAAGTGTATAATTTGATATATTTGAATCTGTCTGTATCTATAGCTACATAAAATTATCACTATAAAACTAATGATCATTTATACTTCAGTAGGTAGTCAGACCATTGATTTATTCTAAATCGTGTTCTCTTTTGTTTTCCCTTTTACCAGAACTAGTCTACTTCAGGGATAGTTGATGCTAACTGGCTCTAATTTTTGCTTTGCTTGTTTCCAGGTTGCTCCATCTAGCTCTCAATTCTTAAAGGTGTAAGTCCGAGAGACCGCAACCTTAGCAGGCGTTGGATAGATGAAGCTTCAGAGCAATGATACTATAGGTTATTCCTATTCCTACTTTCTTGTTCCTACTCTCTTCCACCTTAGAGACTTTTTCAAGAGTAGGAAAAGGATGAAGGAGATGGGGCCAACTCTCCCAGTGACAGATGGGACATAATGTAAAGGAGACTTTAGATTCCATCTCTCTCAGCACAATTCTTTTTTTTTTTAAATAATTTTATTGAATCATAATTGTGTACATTGGTGCATTCATAGGGCACAATGTGCTTCATATACAATCAGAAATATTTTGATCGTACTGTTACAGATATCCTTCATGGCATTTTCTTGATCACTATATAAAGACATTAATACTCTGCCTTTAATAAGTTTCACCAGTACCCTGCTAAGATGCACCATAGGTGTGATCCCACTAATTGCCCTCCCTCTACCCATCCTTCCCCTCCCCTCCCTTTCCCTTTTCCCTGTATTCTTGTGCTATAATTGGGTTTTAGCCTTCATATGAAAGCTATAAATTAGATTCATATTGATAATTTTTTATTATCTAATTACTTGGAACTAATCTTACTCTGGTTGGCTTGTCTAAATCAAGCATATTTTTCTAAATGCTAGTTTACTGTTTGTGCTCTTAGTAGAAGGCTCTACTCAAGTTGTTAGTAATTTACTTATACTATTAATTCTTTAAGTATCATCATTTAGATATGTTAAAACACAGATCAAGTTAGTTGTTTAAAGTGTTCTGTTTCTCTAATACATGAGCACAGGTGAACGAATAGAGTGGACCTAGTATTCCAAAAGGAAATGAAGTTCAGTTAATGCATAACTTCACATTCTGAAGGAATGAATAAAAGAAATTCATGAACCCACTCCCTAATCCAGTTTCTCTGAAGGCCATGTACAAATATTAATACTAACTCTGGCATGAGGCTTTCCAAGAAAACACAGTTACCCATGGTGTTTCTAAAACACTGAATGTCATCTGCATGCTAGTGATTGTTTTGCCCTGCTCTGTTTCAAAAACATCCCAGATTCATGAACATTTCATCACTGCTATAGGACTCTAAACTCCTGAAAGTTAGGACCAGGAATTTTCTGTGTTTGCATTACTCTCATTGCTTGTGATATTACCTGGCATATCAAAGTATCCATAAATCTAAGATGTACTCATAAATAATAATAGTAGATAAATTTTCTTGATTCACAGACATGATATAGAAGTTTTTTTTTAATTACTTTATCTAAACCATTAGATAGTCTCCTTTGCCAGAGGAATTTTCATGTCATAGACAAGGAAAGAAGAACATTATAGTCACAGATAGGAAGAGAAGATATTTTACCTTATATTTAACCCTAAGTAGACTAAATGGGAAGGGTGTTGAGAACAAATTTATTTTGTTTTTTGGGGTTTTTTTGAGACAGAGTCTCACTATGTCACCTCAATAGAGTGCCATGACATCACAACTAACAGCAACCTCAAACACTTGGGCATAAGCAATTCTCTTGCCTAGTCTACCAAGGAGAGAGACTGGGACGATAAGCACCCCCCACAACTCCCAGCTATTTTCTGTTGGTAGTTGTCATTGTTCTTTGGCAGGCCCAGGCTGGGTTCAAACCCGCCAACTCCTGTATTTGAGGCTGGCATTCTGGCTGCTGAGCTACAGGCGCTGAGCCAAGAACAGATTTTAATTGTATGAAAAGTACTTAACGACTCTATATTTTAGTTCCCTCCTCCATAAATTATGAGAAAATTTCTATGTACATAGAGAGTTATGAACATTATGCATATAAAGCTATCTAGTTCCTGGCACATGGTACATACTCAAGAAATGGCATTTAATCATTTTTATGTCTAGCTTACAAAGACAAAACAATACTGGGAGTTTTTTTTATTCAGAAGCATTTGGTTGTGCAGAATAAAGTGCACAGGGAGCAGTAAGTGCACTGTTTTATAAGTTACAAGTATGTGCCATGTATTAGAAGATTTACTTGAAAAAGAAGAGTGGACAAAGAATAACTGAAGGAAGAGTTGGATTCATAGTTTCTATTCAGGTTCTGTGACTTAGCAGTTGTTTAAACTTGAACTTGAATAGCTGCTCTGAACAGATTATTCTGGGTGGAATAACACAAATGTGTCTTTATCCAGATAGACAAACAGAAAAGTTCTCCTGTTTGAGTCATCATCTGAGGGTAAATGGTCCTTAATAGATGGAACACAAAGATTGTGACACTGGCATGCTCAAATGTTGAATACGCATTGAATAATCAATTAGATATATGAATCAATCAAAAACTATCCAAATTGCATGTTGCTTCTACTCTTATCTGGTCAGAAACATCATTATCCTTCTAGTAGACTTACACTGGAGGAACCAAAATGTATAAAAGAAAAGGAGAAGAAAGTACATGTGCAGGAAAGACCTCTATTGAGCTCTTCGTTATAGGAAGAAAAAAGGAAAAAGACACATAATCACTAGCGAGATGCTGAGTAAGAAAAAAATATTGATCACAGGAGAAGTGATAAGAGGGGTGGAATGGTATCACAGTTGCAATTCCAGCAAAAATAGAAATCTTTAAAAGGTAATTTGGTTGAAGTGGTGTGGGTTCCTCAGACCTGGAAGAAAGTGAAGTCAAAGATAAAACAAGCAGAACTATGAAATAGCTCTTATTATTTATCCCAAAAGTTAGGGCACACAAGAAAATAGTAGGAATCTGAACAGCTGAGTTAAAAACCATGTTACAAACCTTACTGTACATCACTCTTATTTTATTGGGGCTTGATTATTTATTTTTAAGAACATAATTCCAGTAAAAAAAAATGTGCAAATGGAATCAATAGAGATCTGAGGCAGGAAAATACATCCCGTAGTTAGCCTTATCTTGAGAGACAGTCTTTGCCTTTGGGAGGAAATTGTGCTATAGATAAAGAGCAGTTTCATGAAGAAGAAGAATCTTACCATCTATAAAGGGTTAATTTACAACTTTATGTACTAAAAAGGAGATCCTGAGGCCAGGAGAAGTGGCTCATGCCTGTAATCCCAGCACTCTAGGAGGCCAAGGCAAGTGGATTGCTTGAGTTTAGAAGTTTGAGAGCAGACTAAGCTGATAACTCATCTCTAAAAATAGCCAGGCATTGTTGCTGGCACCTATAGTCCCAGCTACTTGGGAGGTCGAAGCAAAAGAATCACTTGAGCCCGAGAGTTTGAGATTGTGGTGAGCTACGGCATTCTACTGAGGGCGACAAAGTGTGACTCTGCCCCAAAAAAAGAAAAATGAAAAGGGGATTCTGGGTTGCAATTTAATTATTTTAATTTTTTATGTTTGTACTTATAAAATCTCCACTGACTCTGATCAGCATGAGTGTTAGGTAAGAAACAAACCACATCGCTGTCTGTCCCCCTATTCTCTCTGACTTAATCTATCATTAATCCATCATTGGAAATAAATGCCAGAAACCTGGTCAAGATTCCTCTCCTAGCATTCTATGGTGGTTAAGTAAACAGATAGAGCATTATAAAATCAGTATCTTTGTAACCTTATAAAGCAGATGTATTATAAGAACTTATAGTTTCATACTCTCAGTTGAATTTATGGATCAGAGAGAAGTACAGAGGCTAGAAGAGGTAGGACTGTGAGGGAGAAAGTAGAAATCAAGAACCCAGAAGGTATATCAAAGTGAGTGAAAAGAATTAAGATTAGGAAACATGAAAAGATATAATGAAGCATTTTGACCTGGGAGCTGAGAGGAAAAAAAAAAAAGTGAACCGCAAGTGGGGCATTTGTTAAGGGAAATATTCTTAATGAGGCTAAGAGTTTAAATTGGAAGGACAGAGGTACCTCCAAGGAGAAAGAGTTGTAAATAAAGACTTAATCTCCAAGTCCCTAAAATTTCTGGAATGAGAACTCAGTTTTTTCTTCTTTATCAACACCAATTAACCAGTTATGTCTGCCTTGAGCATTAGATTGAGAAGCATTCTCTGTACTCCATAGCTGAGCTCAGCAGGGAAGCTCTATGATCAATCCAGATGCAGCAAGGACCACCCAGCTCGCCTCACAGAAGAGAAATATAGATGGTACTGGGGTAACAGGGCAAGGAAGCCAGTGAGAGGTCTGCATGGTAAGCACAGAGCCGTAGCATTGTCCAGAGTTGGGTGTGAGAAGGAATGAAGCTAGGCCACAATGGAGGTTTGGAAAGAAATCCAGAGAAGTACAATATCATGGGAACCAGGCAAGGGAAAAGACCACAGTGGAGGTAGTAATCAACATGATTACATTCTGCAATAAAATTGAGGTCAGAAAATCCCTAAACTGTGCAATGGCTAGATTTGGCACCAAGGTTAACACCTTGGGAAGGATTGTATTGTTTTAGGGAGTAATGAAGTGAGTCACAGTGTGGAAGTACAGGCAGGTTTAATTATCATACAATGAAGGAGATATTAAGTGACCTCTCTGCCAGCATTTTCTTAGATAATTCATCACTATATATTATTAAAACTAGATCATTACTTTAGATAATACAAACCTCAGGGGGAGAAATACACTCTCAGATTTAAATTTTAAAAGTTGATTAAAAGTATTTTCTAATCTTGTATACAATTATTGTTTAGAGTTCATGTGAATATAACTTTCAGAAAGTATTAATTTTTATTAAAAAATTAACTTAATCCTATTATAGAAATTTTCTTCTATCACCATTCTGCAAACTCAGATAGGTTCTTAAAGTCTTTTAGTGTACAAGTAAGAGTATAAGTCAGGCATCCTCAAACTTTTTAAACAGGGGGCCAATTCACTGTCCCTCGGACTGTTGGAGGGCTAAACTATAGTTTTTAAAAAAACTATGAACAAATTCCTATGCACACTGCACATATCTTATTTTTAAGTAAAAACAAAACAGGAACAAATACAATTCACACCAAAGCATGTGGCCCATGGACCGTAGTTTAAGGATCCCTGGTATAAGTAAAACAGAAGAGTTCTACAATTGTACGTTTTATTTACTAAAAGGAACAAAATGTAAAGAAAAAGAAAATGTCCACTTATGTTTGACATTGGCTAAAAATAAACCATTCCAGAAAAGAAGCATTTATTTCTCCTACAGTGTGTCTGAGGCATTTGTTGAGATATGCCCTCCTTAGAGAGAAGAAAGGCTCACACTGGATACAGGGGTTTGAAGATTGAGTGCAGGTGGTAAGTAAACAACCCTCAGGCAGAAGCTAACTAGAGGGCTGAGACCTTGAGGAAAGATCCAGCTTGAATCACCTGTCAGGTATCTCTGTCACCTTATCAGTGGTTCTCAACCTTCCTAATGCCACAATGTATTTTCATTGTTAAAAAGGGGTCACAACCCACAGGTTGAGAACCACTGCCTTACGTGGACTTTGGCTAATTATACTATCATTTATGTTGTGGTTTTATATTTTTTCCAACCCAGAAATCAGTATGACATTCCTAAAACAACCATATAAAGTATAAAAATGAGAGGGAACCAAATTCTCCAAATTACTACCCAAATTCTTAATAAAAGCCAATCCCTTAGCATTGAATGGTCTTCCCCTCAATTCATAAGACTTCAAAATGCCAAAAATCTTTTCCTCCCAGTGCAGTGGCTCTTTTTTGAGCCTGCCTACTCGCCCCTTCGAGAGTGTACTTTTGCTTTCAATTAAAAAAAAAAAAAAAGGCTGTTGCTTGTTTGGCTTACGTGGTGAATCCCAAAATTCTTTTTTTTCTTTTTTTTTTAATTTTTATTTTTATTAAATCATAATTGTGTACATTGGTGTATTCATGGAGCACAATGTGCTGACTTCATATACAATCTGAAGTATTTTCATTGAACTATTTAACATAGCCTTCATGACCAAAATTCTTTTCCTGGTGATCAACAAAGACTTGGAAAAACCTGCAGACTATGCTCATTAAATTAAGAAATAAGAGTGGAGAGAGTGCGCTAGTCCTTTAAAGCCATGGATGTTCTGGCTTCCTAGTGCTCTATGGATGTCAGAATTCAGGGCAGCTGAGAACACCAGAGGACTGGCAGTTGGAAACATGATGGATAACAGTGGGGTCTGGAGGACAGGTAAATAAAGAAAGTACTTGAAAAGAGAAATGTAAAGCTAGCCTGGAAAAAATAAAGGAGATTTCTAAGAAGAGTAAGTTAAAGTAGCAGAATATTTTTATTGAGCCCTTGTGGTAACAAGAATCAAAAAAAAAAAAAAAAAAAAAAGAGAGAGGACAGAAACAGGTATTTCTAAGATTTGTTGATAGGAGAAAAAACAAAGAATGAAAACTTGTTACTTGAAATGTTTATTGTTATTATCCAGCAACACCATTAACTTTTAGTGTCCTGAGTAAAAGTTAAATAAGCTAATTAGCACTAAGAAAGCCTCAGATCTTTTTTCAAAAATTTTATAGACCAATAAAATTTACAAAGGAAATTTAATCACCATTAAAATAACATTTGTAAAAGATTTAACAAATAAAGGACAATCTATAATCACCACTATGTTACATTTGAAGAGATTTTTCCTAGGCTATGCTTGTTAGTTATTTTACTATAAAATTTTTTAAAACTCTATAATTTGAGTCTTGTTTTATATTTCAAAGGCACTGTTTATCAATAACACTAAAAAGGGATTATGCTATTTGTTATTTAACTAACTCTTTTATTCTTTTCTTGACAGAATAAATAGAAATAAGAATCCACAAGGAGGTACCATCATAGTGTAAATATTGTGATATACTAAAAGTTGGAATCATCGAGAATAAGACTCATCATGTCCTTTGAGCCCAAGGCCAAAAAAAAGGCTTTTCCACTGGAATCACTGCTAGTGCCACAAGTTCCACGTGGCAATTACTTGCACATTCAGGAGGACAAGCAAAGACTACACTTAAAGAAATTCCTCCTTCATAGGATGTTTCTAGTGGCCAGGATACAAGCAAATGTTGAAAAAAAAGATATTGCTGAATACTATGAGCAAGTGTTTCAATCAATTCTGAAACATCACCTAGAAGAAGCAGTGACAGGAGTTCTGCTCATATACCCCACTTCCCTTCTGCATATCATTGAGTCCTCTAATGGAACTCTCTTCCAAATTCTTTTAGATTACCTGGCCCATGAAAACGATCCAGAATATTTTATACAAGAAATGAAAATTATTGTCATTTCCCATAACATTCCAACCAGGCTCTTCATGCAATGGCATGTTTCAGTGATAAAAGTGCCAGTTATGTATCTTGATGATGTGACACAATCCCAGTCCCTAAAAGAGGTCATCACAGATTTTATCACCCACATCCATAAACTGTCATTCTTCCTTTATAAGACTGTTAAAGTGGGCAGTAAAGGACCCGGCGATAACTTGCACCAAGTTGCACCTGACCTACTCCTTTCAGAACAAATCATACAGTACTTGTGCAAATGTGACGATTTCATGGACCCAGCCACATTCTTAAATATGTACAATAAACCTGTATATATCACCTTTGATTCTGAGGTGGTATGGCCTGCTCCCTCCCGTTTCTAAAATTAATAGAGATAATATGCTCATATCTCTTAAAGAATGTGTGCTACTTAAATAAAAGGAAAATATTTCTAAAGTTACTCTTCTCTTTCAAAAAAAAAAAGGAAAAGAACACTGCCATAAGCACAAAGGTAATATATTAATGTTTACAGAATATATGGAGCTAACTTAAAAATGTATTTATTCTAATACTAAATTCAATACATTATTTTAATACTGATGAGTGTAATTCCCAAATGTTAATATCATTTTCACGGAATGACTTAATTTTTAAAAGAAATGTGTAGAAGAAAAAAGACAAATTCAGTTAATGAACAGCCACAACTATACAGTAGAAGTACAGTGTAGTGGGGCTACAACATTTAAGATAAAAATCCCACTCTTGAGTTGTTTGCAACCAAAGGTTAGAAGTGAATATGTGGAAAAGTAATTATTTTATCATATATGATATGATGTCATTGGATAATTATTATGATAGCTTTAGGTAGGAAGGGCTTTAAGAGCACAGGTGAGGAATAGATTGCTGTATAATTCTTGCAATGAGAAAACAAAATCCAACCTTTGAAAATAATTCCAAAGCTCCCATACTCTGGCCTATAATCAAGAATACTGAAACCATTATAAAGCTAAGGAACACAACAGCTATTTGAAACAATAAGAAAATACCTTATCAGATAGCATCATACTCCTTTAGGCAACACTGTATAGTGGGCATCCTTCTTTGTGACAGGCTTTTGCCAGGCACAAAGTCACATACCAGGCTACACAGAAGACATTATCTGCCCATTTTTGAAGCTTGTATATCAATGACTTTATGTAAGATAAACTCACTGATTGTTTTCTCAATTCACTTTCTACAAAGTAATTTTATATAATCTCTATAGGACCAAGAAGTTTGTCTCTCTACTCCTTTATCCAGAACAAATGCTTTTCTTCATTGTTGAAAATATTTAAACATTTAATAACATCAATATTGTGAACACTGCCACAATATTGTTCCAAATCACCTTAATATTTTGTGAAACAGCCATTAGCTTTAACGGAGGAAACACTGATATAATTTCAGTCTCGTTTTTAAATTACTTATTTGATTTTTAGTCTATTCAGGGCAAAATGCCATCTCAGTGTGCACCTCAAACTTTTCATATGCAGAAAGCTTGGCATCATAATTCCATGTCAGTATCAGATAGGGATTTATTCAAAGAAAATGGCTCTTCATGAAGCCATTATACCTAGCCCAGGAGCAACATCATTGCTGACAACATTTCATGAGTTTTATATGGCAGGTGAATGGAAGAGGTTTATAAATGAAAGGGAACTTAAATACTTTAGTTACATCTAGTTTTTTATATCAAAATTATTATTCTACTCCAACCTGATTAGTTCCTTTACTATTGTATCTTCATTCATAGAAATGTTTGTTTTCAAATGTTACTTGAACTTTCAAAGGAATATATGTCTATGAATACATTAAAAAGAATGTGACACTCACTATCTCTCAGGGAAAACAAATATTGTTTTCAATAATAGATGCATTATTGAAATACTTACAAAGGTGACTAACGACAATGTCTTTCTAGCAGTCTCACTTAGCTGTGTATGTTTGAGTCCCTTTGATAAAATACAGATAGAACTAAAATGGCAAATCTTAGTAAGATTCATAAGGTGACTCTTCCCTCAATGAAACTTATAGTTACCTTATAACAAAACTTTATATAAAACCAGAGTGCAGATTTTAACCTGAACAGAAAAATAAAATTTAACACTATGAATATATAACATTTAATGTTCATATAACAATAAACATACAGCATTCCCTCCATAATTATTCAATGAACATATAACATTCGAATGCTGTGGCCAGCACCATTCTAATCCTTTTGTTTTTTAATATGGATACTTTACAATAGATTGCCCTGTTTTGAAATGTACTATTGTATCATGTGCATTAGGTTAGGCACATTTCAAAACTATTAAAAAAGAATGTAATTGTAACAGATGTGTTAATCAGTTCAATGTAAGCATTGCACATTATATATCAAATCAGTACACTGAACCCCATAAATGCATTAATGTACATTAATAAAAAAAAATAAATTTGGGGAACCACTCTCAAAAAAAAAAAGATGATTGCCCTGTTGATGATCTTATGCTTGTTTCAGTGTTAACCAAGGACATTTAGGAAGGTTATAGATTTACTGAAGAAACACTAAAACATTATTTGAATATTTTAGTAACAGAGACATTTGGATTCCTTTGTGGAGCGTTTTTGCTTAATAAAAATAGATCTTGACATTCAGTGACTTTAAATCTATCTCAAACAGCAGAATCCCCTCAGCTATCACAAGGAAACAGAAATGAGGCAGACTATCACCAACTTTGTATACCAAAGTACTTTCAGATTATTTTGTACTGTAATAAATGATTTAATGCAGAATTAGAGTTCTCCCCCTTGTGGTCAATTATTTAAATTTTCAGATAACCTCCAGATAGGATTTGTAAAATAAATACAATGCGTGGATCTGAAGAAAATATAGAGAGAATCTCAAAATTACCTTTCAACTATCTGTTTTATACTCCTTGTTCTTTCCATATAGATTCTGAGACATAATTAAGGTGTTTTTCCAACAGGAAAGGCAAGTATAACATGTCAAAATACTAGTATAATAGTAGTAAAGTAAAAGCAAAATAACAGCAGTTTCCTATTTCACTTACCACTTTAGTTATACCAATATTAATTCTTCTATAAGCAAATAATTTTAAGCATATTATCCTTGCCCATTCACTTTTTCTCAGTGCTTTAGAAATTTTAATCCTGTTCTGGACAGTTTTTTGAAATCTAAGAAAAATTTTTTACTAGCTGACCTGATGTTGAGTTGCTGCACACATATAAAGATATAATCCATATTGCCAGTCTCTGTGGGTTTTTTTTTTTCATTTTTTTGAAACATCAAGTTCAACATATTGTATATTGAGTATTTGTTTTATTGTTAATTTCTAACAGTTTTTTTTAATCTACAGAAAAATTTTCATTAGCTGACCTGATGTCGAGTTGCTGTACAGACATAAAGACATAATCCATATTGCCAGTCTCTGTATTTCTTCATTTTTTTGAAAGAACAAGTTCAAGACATTTATTTATTTCTAACGATAGAAGTTAACAATAAAACAAATAAGCCCTTCTGTGCCTTTGTTGAGGGCTCTCTCTTCCTCTCTCTCGTCTCAGTCTGTATCATATTTCTATCGACACAAAGGTGAAACAGAATAAGATTTAAGAAAGCCACCTCTGGTGTCAAATTGCTGAATCTACATGACGCTCTGCCACTTGTAGAACCGTAACTTGTTTCTATACTTTTCTGTACCACAGTTTCCTCATCTGCAAAATGAGTGTGATAATACTATCTACATTTTTAAGATTACTATGTAAAATAATGGTTATCATATAAAATAATGATATAAAGAGCCTATCATACAGTGACATCTTTTTTAAAAAAGGTTTACTTTATTACAGTGCTTACAGTTTGATAAACTGTTAATTTCGTTGCAATTCAAGAGTATAAACCTCATCTTTTAAGTTGCATTCTCAGATTCATCTTTTCCAGGTATGTATGTAAACTCCTCATAATAAAGCTTTTAAACTCAGTGGGAAGGAAGATCTTTAAAGAAGCATAGCTGAACACTTCTTTATAGAGTTCACAGTTTGTTTAACAGTTATATTCAGCAATTTGAGTATTCTAAGCACTCAATAAACGTTACTTTCCTAGTCAAAATTCTTCAATGGCTTTCATTTTGCTCCAGGAAAAATAAATGTAAAAATTGTATTCTGATCTGCAAACCATCATATTAAAGATGTTTTCTTTATGTTTCTCAAACCCTTATTTTATTACTCATGCTTATCCTTTTCTTGAGACGTATGTTTACATTATTATAAAAGTCTAAATGTTATGCCATTTAAGTTATATAGTTCACATTTCTGATCTGTTTTTAAGATATTTATATATTTCTAAAATACTATTTTTTAAAAAGTTGATTTAAATATAAAGTCTTGATTTATGGAAGGTGTTCCTCAGTGTTGAAACATATTTACATATTACTAAAGTGAACTCTAGTATAATGACCTCCTCGGGGATCAATTTCAATCAAGTTTCCCCTTTCCCCTCCCTCTTCTCAGTTTACACTATTCTTGGACTTTTGAAAGCAAAAATAATTACAGACCACCCTATAATAAAGGTTCTTTTATGGTACAATAAACTTTTACAACTGAACTGGCAGAGGATAATAGCTCGAACTAGATTAGTGACTTTGGAAATGGAAATAAGTATGCCAATTTGAGAGATAATCAAAAGGTAAATAAACACAGGGTCTGAGGAAGAAAAAGGTGTCAAATATGTTAGATTTCTAGTTTTTCCAATAAAATGGTACCATTCTTGAGGAAGGAAACTAAGGTAAGAAGTATACAAGGAGCACTGAATTTGTAGAGGAAAAGCATGTTTTCCATTATGTAACATGTTTCTCATATATATATACACACACACATATTTGTCTGCATATATATAGGTATCAATAAAGGAATTATCGAACAAAATGGAAATATTGAAGTTGTTTTGTTCAATATTTCTATTATTGATACATTTAGATAAGGTATGGATGACATACATTACCTCACATCTCATTCTTTGTTGAAATAGCAGGTACTAACATATATTTTCTGATATAAGCAAGCAACTTCTAGTAAAGAAAACAGAAGGAAAGCAGTTTGATAATTTAAAATAAATGAAGCTAAAGGAGAAATTATCCCAAAGATTATTCTGTACCTGAAACGTCCCACCACATCTCCCCTTAATCTTATATCTACATTCAGTAGCACCAATAAAATAAGCAGTGCTTATTGAGCTTAATTTCTTCCCTTACTCAAATAAAATTCATTCCAGTATTACTCCAAGAATTATTTATTGATGCCCATTTTATGCACATTATATGCACAGGCATGTATTAGGGGTCACAGAAGACATGAGCATGCAAAAGACTTAATAAAGCCCTTCCCAATTGTATTCATATAGCATCTATTCCATTTGTAATAAAAATTTAGATGAAAAGATATCTTTTGATACTTTTTGCAGTGGCTTGCCCCCTGGCTTTCTCAACTGATGCTGGAAGATATACAGATGCTGAATTGTATTCTCTTTCTGTACTATGACATTGAACGGAAAACTATCAGGAATTTTGCCAAATATGAGGGAGGGGGGATGCAGTACAATCAGAAACAAAATTACCACAGTATCTACTTTAGAGTGTATGCTGACAGAACCCTACAATGTCTATTCTGAGTAGAACCAAGAGAGACATCTGATATCTTGGTATTGGACTGAAAGCAGAAGGTGTGAAGAAGAAGAGGAGTGAGGAGTCAAGGATGAAACTCCTAGCAGGTGTCAATGGGGTTCCCTGAGATAGGGAATATGGAAGGAGTCACAGTTTGGATTGTGTGGAGAGTGAGACAAAGTTTTGCAATTTGAATGTGCTAAATTTGAGGTGTCTGAGACTCATCAATGTTGAACTTATCCAGTAGAGAGTTTGGTATATTGTCCTGAAGTTCGGAAGATAGATCTGACAAAATAATAAATACGTAATGATCGGTTTACATACGATGACTGAGGATTCAGGAAAGGTGCTATCACTCAGCACAAATATACTCAATAAGCACAGAAGAATGTCTCCTTCAAAACCCTTCAAATGCCTATGGCAACAGAGGGACCTACAAAGAAATCTAACAGGATGTTATTTAATTTGAATTGCCTAGAAGCAGAGAAAGAAAAGCGGGTAAATGTGATGTCATGGGAACCAAAGGAAACAACATCTCCTAAAGAAGAGAGTACTCAACAACAACCCTTGCTGCCTCAAAGTCGAATCAGAAAGAGAATGAAAACTAAGTTTAATGATAAGAAAGTCATTGGTCACGTGGAGAAAGCTACCTATCCAATGTGTAGAGGCAGAAGCAGGATGCGGTGGATTGAGGAAAGAGAACAAGTATAGACAAAATTCCCGCAAGCTTGCTCTTGACAGCGAATTTGCAGAGCAGATTCGGGAATGCAAAGGTCTCTTAAAATTCTAAAATTTTTACTAAAAGGAAGACCACAAGTTTGTTCTGGTTTGAAGTAAGATACCTGCCCTTTCATGTGATAGTAAATGTCCAGTTGTGGCACAAGAGACATATCTTGTTTTCCGTGTCAATGTACAATGGTCTCGTCTGTTAAAGGCTCCCAAGTAACTATGTGAACAGTTTTTGGAAAAATGGTTTCTTAACAAACATTTTTAAATAAATAATTTCACTAATCTCTAGAAGAAACCTAGTTGTGCAGAAAGTGATTTTAGAATATGTGTGAACTCAAAAGTGAAGCTTAAGTCTTGGCTTATTCCATTGATATTTCCATGGTCAACCTGCTACACTTGATTGCACATTATCTTATATGCTTTATATACTTTATGGATCAGCAACATCATGTTTGTAAATTTTGCTCTGAAATTTGGCCCTTATCCAGGTCACTTCTTTCTTTGCCCAGTCAGGATATCCTAGCAATTTTCAAATTATAAGCAAATCTCAATTTTCCAAACTAATGGCTTTAAAGAGAAATAATGCATAGTCCAAAAATGATGGACTTCATGAACCATTTATCTCTGTAATAATATTTATTAAACTTGGCTATGTAAGTACGTCTTATACAACATTCATAACAAAAATGATAAAGCATTTCAACTGAAATGACTCTAGGGGTCATGGAAAGTCTTCCAACTTCTCTATTTGTATTTCCTACTCCATCAAATGGTGACAGAGGAGGAAGTGAAGTTCAATCTTGACCCCGTCCCCTTTTAATTGCAACTATTTTCTACAGTTATATTTCTCTTTGTTTCTCTGAAATTTTCCTTCACAAAAGTGAATAGTATAATGAACCCTATTACCCATCACCCACCTTCAACAATATTAAGAAATCACACAAATATTAGAACTATGAATTTTTTGATATTGTCTATTCCAGCCAAGAGCCTAAGTGAGAAAAATGAAAATCACAGTACTAAATGACAGGAAGAGAAAGAGAGAGAGAGAAATAGGCCACATCTTTTTTTTTTTTTTTTTAGAGACAGAGTCTCACTTTATTGCCCTCCGTAGAGTGCTGTGGTGTCAAGCTCACAGGAACCTCCAGCTCCTGGGGGCCTTGGCGATTCTCTTGCCTCAGCCTCCTGAGCAGCTGGGCCTACAGGCACCCACCACAACACCCAGCTATTTTTTGTTGCAGTTTGGCAAAGGCCGGCTTTGAACCCACCACCCTCAGTATATATGGGGCAGGTGCCCTACCCACTGAGCCACAGGGGCCACCCATCTTCCTTGTTCTTGCTGGTATCGTCAGAGCTACAATTTGACTGCCTTATTGTTGTTATCGAATTTCTCCAAAAATGTGTATGTTACCCTATGTTACTTTCCACAGTCTTACAAAGCACAAACAATATGCAAAACTTTGAAGTTTTTAAAACTTTGGTTCATTAGCCACGTGATTATTAGGTTGAATTTTTAGGGGTGGGAACATTGAACAATGGACTGTAAGAGACCAAAAAAAAATGGGTTTGAATATTTTTTGCCAGCATGTCACCCATAAATGTACTAAATATCATCTTTTTATGGAATTACTCCTGCAGTTTCTATGTTTCTTTTACCACAGAAAGGGAAAGTAATTATCAGTTTGGCATTTGCACTTAGGGCCTTTGTGCAAAAGTGGAAACATCTCTGTAACTGAAGAAACATTTAGAGCTTTCACATAATATTAAGTTGAATTAAGTGTGATATTTTTTCCCCTAGAGTTCTCTTGTACATAAATTTTGCTTCTTGGAGATAATTCCTTTTTTTTTTTTTTTTTAATTTCGGGTTACTGTGAGATACAAACAACTATGTTACAGTATTTGCATTTGTTAAGTAGAGTCCCTCTTGTAGTTGTGTCCCACACCCAAAAGGTGTTCCACGCACCCCTTACATCGTACCCATTAAATGGGAGCACACCAATACCCTCTCCTTTTCCTCTCGCCCCCCTCCCTCCCTCTCCCTGGCCCCCAACTTGAATTGAATTGAGTTTTTCTCTTATGTGAATGTGTGTTAGATCATCTGCTGGCTTCATATTAAAATTGAGTACACTGGATTCTTGCTCCTCCAGGCTTGTGATACTTTACTAAAATAAGTTCCACCTCCATGGTTAATACAAAAGATGTAAAACCCCCATCTTTTTTTACAGTTGAACAGTATTCCATGGTATACATATAGTATACATTGTTACTCCATTCCTGGGTTGATGGGCATTTAGGCTGTTTCCACATCTTGGTGACTATAAACTGAACTGCAATAAACAATTTAGTGCAAATGTCTTTATGATAGAATGATTTTTCTTTTCTTCTGTGTAGATACCTAGTAATGGGATTGTAGAATCAAATGGAAGGTCCAGTTTGAGTTCTTGGAGGGTTCTCCATACTCCTTTCCAAAGAGACTATATTAGTATGCAGTCCCACCAACAGAGTAAAAGTGTGGGGATAATTCTGAAGAGAGTCACTAACCCAGGCCTATTGCTAAAAATGTTTCCTCAGGATATTGCACCACGTCAGAGACACCTACTTGCATGTAGGCACATTCTTCTATACACCAAGACAATATTTCTTAGCTCTGGCACTGCGTAAGTTCATCCTGTTTATAAATGGAATTGTATAAATAAAAGTAATTAGCTTACAAATGACAGTAAGACAATGTTTGCTCCCTTTGTATATAGAAGAGGCACCAAAATATCTCCTTAAGGAAGATGACTCCCAGTTAATTAATAGGAATAAATTTCTTATATAAATATATGTGCATATTTTAAATATCATTAAAGACAGAATTAGAGATATGAATATATATAGATATATGTGTGCACGAATGTATATACGTGTGTATACATAACTATCTTAACTTAAAGTAAAAAAACTAATTAAGATTCATATAACTGCTCCCAGTCAAGTGGGAAAACCAGAGATTTAACTATCAGTGTTTAATAGCTCAGTACAAGAAAGGCTTTGTGTAAATAATGCAGATTGTTTTGACTAATTATGTCCTCCCCACCTCTTCTGGACCCCTTCTGACAGTTCCTCAGGAACCTTCCTTAGTGTCTCTTCTCTGAGCTCCCTGTAAGGGCTATAGATTGTGTGACTCTGTCACTCTTCTCCCTACCATCCAATCTCTACCGACCCACACCTCTATTATATATGCACACACACAGAGGCTGGGAGAGTTGTGATTCACCAGGGGCAGAAAAAGCCCATTCGTAAGGCAGCACATGATAAAGAAGCAAAGATGCGACATCTGAGAAAAGCAGAGAAACAAACTCACCTCAGCTCCTGATTCCTTTCCCCATCCCTGGCTGAGGCCTGCTAGCATTTTCTATCCCTGAATCCTTCCAAACAATCAATTTTTTTGTTTTGTTTTGCTTAAATCAGGTGAAATATTGGGGGTTTTGTTCGTTTTCCTCTTGAATAAACAATTCCTAAGCAGTCCGACATTTTTCAAAGCAACCCGACATTTTTCAAAGCAACCCACCCATATATATAGCACAAAGAATTCTAGGTTTCACATTGGAAGATTTGTGTTCAAATTTCGGATTTTCTGCTTGCTAACTGGGCCTTGAGAAAGTTGTTTCACTCTGGGTCTCAGTTTTGTCACCTGTAAATTGAATGAGCACCCAAATATTAAATGAGATAAATAATTTATGAAAATAACTAGCAACCCCATAAATGTTTGCTGAATCAAGCAGAGTATGGAGAATGGTCTGTTGGCTTGTACTTTCCATAATGCAGTTTTGAAAATCATCTTTGTGACAAGGACATAAAATGGTTTGAATTCTGACCAGCAGCCTAGGGAAGCGACAGGCATGTCAAGCCAATTATCGAGCTGCTGATATATAACGTTTCTGTAACAAGGGTCCAATAGGCTGAAGATATTTTGACTATCTCCTAGCAGGATAAAGAAAGGTGTTAGTTTTTAAGCAGACTTTTGCTGCTACTCTTAATATCCTTTGGAAGAATCTGAGCTGTCCTTTGATAAATGTTTAATACCAATTCAGACAACTGGACCCTAATCAGTTATTTGAAGCCTTATGGAAACCCTACTTATTTATATACATCAATAATAATGTGAACATTAAATGATAACCACACTATCATAATTAAAAGTTTTAATATACATGTGAAGGAATTTTTGTTATTATTTCAAAGAATTCGAGTTCTAAGAAAATGAAAATAGACTTATGCCAGTTTTATGAATTTTTGTTTCCATTACATTCCTAACAAGAAATTGATTGCTTAATTATATGTAACTAAGGAAGTAGTAATACCACTGTTCCTTGTCTGAAGACATACATAAATTAGTTTTTAGTATGAAACCTATGAACAGAAGTAGTATATGACAAAATAAGAAAAAAGGAAATAATAAGAGAACCAAAATATATATTTTATTTCTTTCTATGAAGAGAGATAACTTAGAGTTTTCAAATTATAACATTATTTGTAGTTTATGAAAAAAAATTGTTCAGAAGTGCTTCACTTTTGAATTGTTATACACTTTTAATGTCTTTGGGTTCTCAGAAAGTATAGTTGTCGTTTTGTGTAATTGACAATAATAATAGTCTTCACCACTAATCTCTTAGTAAAGAAAAAGTCTGAATATCAGTTAATTGTGCCTACAGTCATTGATATGAATATTTCTAAAAAGTTTTACCTTTTTATTTTGTCATAAGTGTGATACCCCAATTTTACTTTAACTTAGTGTTTACTTTTATTGAACTCTAAGCAACTAATAGTGAATGAATGGATAACCAAATGGACTGACTTTTGCTGGATGTCACTAAGCCAACCCTGTAGCACTTTGGTACTGTCGCTTATCTGGATAAATAACACACAGATTTTCTTTTTTACTTCCAGGATAATCAAAGAAAGAGAAATAACAGCATGAAACAAAAATTTAAATGAAATCATTCTGGAACAAAGAAATGTGAAAACTGTCAGAGTGGCACAAAGAGGGAATAATCAATCCTCAGGAAAGTGGTTTCACACTTGAGCTTTGTAATCTGGAGGTCTGGATCCACACTCCAGCTCTCTGCCATTCCACAGTTGTAAAATGTAGTTGAATTGTGACAGTGTTTCATCTCGACTGCAAAACGGAAGATAACAGTGCCTACAGATTGTAGTTGTACTAAGGGTTAAATAGGACAACATGCGAAAGGCTAATTTTGGCACATCTGGTAGAGAATTAGTGCTTCCTAGCTGTTACTATGATTGTGAACTTGACATTAGGCAATATTCCCACGGAGGTTCCTAATGGAAAAAGGAGACACAAAAGAGTGAGCAAGTTCTTGAAACCTTCCACTTTATCTGGCCTCAGTGTTATAAATTGGGAGATGATTGGTGAGTTGACACTGGTAAAATAATTTCATAATGTTAACGTGCACAACAAACTCATGGGCTGTTTGTTTAAAGTGTTTTCTGGGCTACATTCCATTCTGATTCATTTAGTCTAGTGTGGAGGCCTAAAATTTGCAAGTTAACCCCATTTAAACAACTGCTCAAGATGTTCTCATAAGGCCACTCTACATTGATTTTATTAAAATTAAGTTGCCACATTTGACATGTAAAGTAGTAGTCTTATTTTCTACTTTTATATATAGTACTCCAGAATCAGGGGAAAATGACACACACACAAACATACAAACACACAAAGTACTTGTTTTGACTGCCCTTAAATCAGCCAACATTTTCTCTCATAAGAGTGTCCAATCTGCAGCCATGGGACCCATGAAAATTATTTGAGGACTCTTTTGTTATCTGTGGTGATGGATATCACAAAAATTATACACAGACTTTGGGGGTTTTTTTGTTTTGTTTTCTTGTGTGTGTGTGTTTGTTTGTTTTTTTACTCACCAGCTTTCATTAGTGTTTATGTGTTTAACATCCAGCCCAAAATAAGTCTTCTTCCAAAATGCAACAGAAAAAAAAAAAGGTTGGACACTCCTGCCTGGGATATTCAAAAATTTTAAAACCCATGTTTTGAACACTGAACCAGCGATGCATGAGCAGAATGATTAGAAATGGGCGTTTATTACATTAACTTATTTATTTAATGTGTGCTTGCCATGCTAGTCTGTAAATTCCATTGTAGCAGGAAAGAGATACCTTACACACATCAGTTATCCTACTAGTATGCCCAATGCCAAACCCCATGAATCAAGAAATACTGTCTTTTCGGGAAAATGGAAAATCCTGCATTTCTCAGGTAGAAAGAAGGAAGAGAAGGGAAAGAGATGCAAAGCTGGGATAGATTTGAGATATAATTAGGAATGAAAATTAGCAGATTTTGGCAGTGCCAATTGGTGGCTCAGTGGGCATGGCGCCAGCCCCATGTACTGAGGGTGGCAGGTTCAAACCCATCCCGAGCCAAACTGCAACAAAAAAATAGCCAGGCATTGTGGCGGGCGCCTGTAGTCCCAGCTACTCAGGAGGCTAAGGCAACAGAATCTCCTAAACCCAGAAGTTGGAGGTTGCTGTGAGCTGTGTGATGCCACAGCACTCTACCTATGGCAATAAAGTGAGATTCTGTCTCTAAAAAAAACAAAAAAGAAAGAAAATTAGAAGATTGTATTAAGCTGGTGAGAGATCATAGAGAACATAATCAAGCTTCAAGCCTGGGTTGGTGGGTGTAAACTAAGTCCTCAACCAAGGAAAAAGTGCATTTGATAGAAGATTTTGTAGATCATATGTTTGAGATGTCTATAAGAGACAATAACCAGTGAATAACTACAGATGCATATGAATCTAAAATTCTGAGATAGTGTAAGAATAATAGATGTACGTGATCTAATTCTTAGAATCTGTAAATGCTACCTTGAACATCAAAGGAACATTTGCAGATGTGATTAAAATTAATCAAATCCTGGAATGGGGAAAAGTTGCCTAGATTTGGGCAGCGGTGCCTGTGGCCCCATATGCCGGAGGTGGCAGGTTGAAACCCTGCCCCGGAAAAAAAACTGCAAAAAAAAAAAAAAAAGAGTTGCCTGGATTATCCATGTGTGCCCAATCTAATCATAGAGGTCTTTTAAAGAAAGAAACTTTCTCCCAGCAGAGACTGCAGAGACTCACAGAGATGGCAGCATGAGAACTTGCTAAATGGAAAATGGAGACTGGTAGCTGTGAGCCAAGGAATGAAGGCAACTTCTAAAGCAAGGAAATGGATTCTCCCTGAAAGCCCCTAGAATGTAAGGAAGTTCTACCTATAATTTTATTTTAGCCCAATGAGACCTTCGTAGGAGTTCTGACCTGTAGAAATTAAAAATAATAAATTTGTGTGATTATTGTCACCAAATACATGGCCATTTGTTACAGGAACTATTAGAAACTAATACATTAGGTCTTAGTTGAACATAAATATTGATACCTGTCCTTTAGAATTTTATATAGCATATATAATTAGAAAGTAATTTCCTTCATTAGTTAATGTCCCTCCCTCTTAGTTCCTACAGTCTTGTAATAAATAGTATAAAGGTAAAAACGCTGAGTATTTTTCAGTTGGAAATCAGTTCTGTTCTCCCTCTTCCTGCTCTCCTCTGGGCCTGGAGGACTGTCAACTATTGGCTGGAAGCCTGCCAAGTGTGTGCTGGGCTACACCAGCCCTCTCCAGCTGGTTTCTGGTTGTGTGGGTGAATGCAAAGCACTGGTGGAAGAGTGTAAGTAGGAGAAGGGAGTGACTTACTGTCTTCTGCTTCCAGCTCCTCTGCCTTAGCATCTTAGCGCTCGTAAGTTTCAGCAGTTGTGACAGCAGCAGCAGGCCAGTGCTAGGCTGTGTAGTAACAGCACAATTGTGGTGGCAGCCAGGGGTTGTAGGTACCAGCTACTCAGACAGCGAGTCCAGTAGCACCAGCAGGACTATGAGCCTGTGTGTGCCTGCAGAGCAGTGATGAGGTGGTTTGAGAAGCAGTGCTGGCAGCACCACTACCACAGTGCTCTATGGAACATACATCTTTCCCCTTTAACCTTGCAGCCCGAGGGGCAATAGTGACTCCCCTAAGCTACTAATTTCTAGGTAGTAGCACCTTCCCCCTTTCTCTCCATCAGGCTTTTCTACACACTGACAAACAATTTCTTACATTATATTCCCTCTGTTGCAAAAACTGAGAATGGTTTCCATGAACCCCCGACAACTCGTTGACACAAATGCTTTTTGCACCATGAAGCAACAATGATATATTGACTCCTTTCTTAAGTGCTAACAGCAGAAAGTATGTATATAAAAGCTATCAACATATGAACCTTAACATTTGCTCATATGAATATATGGATAACACATACAACCTTAGTTATATAAACTTTCCTCACTTCAAATAATTACTTTTAAAATAGGTTTATGTTGAGGAAAGAAAGTGAATGGAGGTGGAGGTGCCCATTGGTTCATCAGAATTTCCAAAGCAGACATTTAAACAAAGTAAAGAAGTTGGATGGTTCCCAGCACAGAGACAGTAGCATTAGATTAAATTACTATCCCTATAAAAAAGAGGAAAAAAATTGCTTCCACATATCAGCAAGATCATAAAAACAACTGGTCTGCTTAACTCAATTCTCTCTGACAAAAACACCAAGAAAAACAGAAAAGTCACTTCAAACATATCATTGTCTTGAATTAAAGCTGTATCAGGAAAGTAGGGCACACTGAACATTTTCATTATGAAAGTTGTGAAAACTTTCATAATGAAAATGTCGCTGCAACAACAGCAAATAGTCGCTGCTATTTGAAACAGTTGTACTCAACCGAATGCTAACTGGCCCCCATGCCTGTGCTTCTCTTCTGAAGAAAACCCAGCTACAGGAAAGTACAATCTTAAAGAGACCATTCAAAAGAGCAGCAATTTAGGTTCCACACCCATAGCTCAGTGAGTAGGGTGCCCGCCATATACAATCAAGTTGGCGGGTCCTAGCCTGGCCTGGGCCTGCTAAACGATGAAACTGCAACCAAAAAATAGCTAGGCACTGTGGTGGGTGCTTGTAGTCCCAGCTACTCGGGAGGCTGAGGCAAGAGAATCACTTAAGCCCAAGAGTTTGAGGTTGCTGTGAGCTGTGATGCCACATCACTTTGCCGAGGGCAACATAGTAAGACTTTGTCTCAAAAAAAAGAAAAAAGGAAAAAAAAGAGCAGGAATTTAAACAAATTGATATGGAAGTATTAAATTCCCAGTCAGTGCAGAGAATGTTATAAGGGATATGGAAACCAGTTTTTGACAGAACAAGCAGAACATAAGCACTGGCCATCTTTTATTGTGTACTTACTCCATACCAGACACTGTGCGAAGTATCATCACCAGTGAACAACTGAAGGCTCATACTGGTGGAGTGGTCACACTGCCAGTCAGAGCTGGAGAGAAGGTCGATCCAATTCTGTCCAGCCCTATCACAATGCCCTTATGCTCTTCATCTTTTCTATGCTTAATACAAAAAGGGAAAAGGTCAATGCTCCCACCTTAAAATTTGAGAGGGAAGAGGGAAATGCAAAAATAAAACAAAATATATACATAAGCTATACCACAAAGCCCTATGCATATCACAGTTTTTATTTTAATTTTTTAAATAAACATAGAAATATTAAACATTCATTGCCAGGTAATACTGAAAAAGACTCATATTTTAGTTGCCAAGTATACTTTTCCAAGATCCAGGAGTGCCTCATCTGCATTACATCATCCTCAAGGTAGTAAATATTACCTTGGGTCTTCGATGTTATTATATTAATGCTCTCTAATTTTCTTAACAAAGACAAATGAGTTTCTGTAATTGATTTAAAACATTCTGAAAACCTCCACTTAATTTCATCACAAAAATATAATATAATATCCTCTTAAAGAAAAAATAAAAAGCTTCCATTTGGTCAGAATACCTTGGATTATCCTAGTAGAGCAAAGACAAGTATTTTAGGTCAACCTGTAGTCATTAAACACTCCTATGTATAGTTCTATAAAATTAATTCTCTGTTCTTCTGTTCTTATAAGGAAAAGCCTATTGGATGGTGCCGGCCCCATATACTGAGGGTGGCGGGTTTAAACCCACCCCCAGCCAAACTGCAACAACAACAACAACAAAAATAGCCAGGGGTGATGGCAAGCACTTGTAGTCTCAGCTACTCAGGAGATGGGAAGCTGAGGCAAGAGAGTTAGCTAAGTCCAAGAGCTGGAGGTTGCTTTGAGCTGTGATGCCACAGCACTCTACCAAGGGCGACAAAATTGAGACTCTGTCTCTTAAAAAAAAAAAAAGCCTACTTATCATGATCTTACTGCACATGTAACTAGATTAATGATAATTTAACTTTTGAATTCTTATTGTTGTAAGTTATTTCTGATTTTTTTTTTTTTGGTTACCTATGTCATGTGGCATAAGCAACAGGAAGGGACTAGAAGATCTCATGTCAGGACAGGAGGATGATATGTCTAGTTCAGTAGCGAAATTAAAAGTCAAATCTCTGAAATGATTTCCTTGTTACGTGGTCCACAGGGTCCTGCATGGTTGGGCTTTTCCCACCAGTCCTGCCTTGGTTCACAGCCTCTCAGTCGCCCCCCTCACACACAGAGTTGTTCCTTGGGTCCCAACTCGGGGCTCTGTGCCAAGAGAACTCTCCTCAATCCCCCTGTTTCCAAACAGCTATCATTTCTCTCTGGGAGGTCCTCCCTAATGACTAAGTTGGGTTACGCTGGGACATCCTTTTTTAGCATCAACTAGTTTTTCTTCACACAAACTTTTTATAGAGTATTATGAAGTAATAATCTGTTAATTACCTATTTCCATTCTCTGTAGACTCTGCTGAGACAGATACCATGTCTGTTGTGCTGATTCACTGGTACCACCAGCACCTCTGTGGTGCCCACTATGTAGTAAGGACCTTAATATGGTTTGTGAAAACTTAAAGGTTCGCACTCCACCAGCTTCAAGGCAGAGCCATAATGGCCCTGAGAATGTCCACTGGGAACCTGGGGAGAGAGGTATACACATTCCTAGCAGAGCAGCACAGAAATTTTCTGCCCAATGCCCTTACCTTTATGTCCTCATCTTTCTATTAGGGGAGTCCTTTTAGGACTGACATACTTTAGGGAGCCCTAAAGCCCCTCCAAATCAGAACCTTAAATTAAAAGTCATCTTCAGTGGTCCCATCCAATACCTTCATTATCCTCTTCAAAGTCTCCCTCCCTCTTTGAAGAGACCTAACACCTGAGATACTAGGTTAAGAGAAAAATCTTTTCCAGATCCTTTCAAAGTCTCCCTCTCTTTGAAGAGACCTAACACCTGAGATACTAGGTTAAGAGAAAAATCTTTTCCAGATCCTTGATTAACACTAAAGAGAAAATAACTAGCAGAGTGAAGATATCTCTTAAGCATAGTTCTATTTAGCATCATATAAATTGAATTGGAGCAATCACTATTAGGAAGAGAAGATTATTCCAAGGAAAAGGGGCCACTCATGCCCTCACAATACATGGAGATCAGGCCAGGGTTCTCACATTTTTCCCTCTTCTCAGAATGACATGTACAACCACCCTTTGGCCCTCAGCTGATGATACTTTTGGTGCTGGCCTGTAGGCTGCACCCCACAACCAGATCGACAGCACTACAAGGGCTTTGCTTTCAATTGTTGTCATCTCCTTGGTCTCTTCCAGGCAGCTGAAATTTAAAAAAAAAAAAAAATCCTAAGAAACTTTATTACAAAAATTGTTGTAATTTCACCATATGCAAAGCCGAAAGACCAAAACTGAAAAGTACAGATAAAAATGTATAATTGTCTAAATCCTAAATTAATTCTAAAATCTGACCTAAGACTCAGTGTATGCACCACCTGGACATGAAAATAGGATCTCAGTTCATCCATTTCAGTTGTCTCCCTCTCTTGTTTTTATCATTTTTTTGTCTTTTTTTTTTTTTCTGTTTTATATAAAGGAGTTCAGTCACTTTCAAAAGCTTGTAGGTAGTATTACTTTTCAGGATGATTTGGTTCTTGGGTAATATATTTTCTCTTCCTATAGTGTAGTTTAGTTTTCAATTTTGCTACATGGTCAGCAAGCTCCTAGCACACAGTAGACCCTTAATAAATACATAATTGATATATGATTGATTTACTGAATGAATAAATGGATGACTTTAACTCTTCAATTGAAATCTTTCTCTGTTTTCAATTCTAGAAAACTTTAGCCTCCTGAATACTAGGCTTCTATATCCAGGTTTCCACCCCAGGTACTGGCTAATCCCCACTTGACTCAGTATAAAGTGGAACTCCCCGCCTCCTTCAGCACTTAGCTCAGGGGGAAACCACTTTTGCTTCCACTTATCCACTCAGGTATTTCCCACAGTCATTTTAGCATTTTTCATAAAAAAAGCAAACGGAGTGAAACTCATATATAATCAATGCCTACAGATGGAATTAATTGGCAATGTGTCAGACAGCTAATTGTGTTACTCCAGGTAAGAAGCATGCATTTTAACCATATTTCACAAGCAGCAGGTGCTTATCTTTCATTCCATCTAAGTGGTATTCAAATCAGAGAGCTCCAGGTTTGGCCAAATGCACCTTCCCAGCCCAAATACAGAGGGAAAGAGGGGGTCTTTCACCATTCATGACCTTCCCCCAATGTTTAGATAAAGCAGTTCTGCTTATGTCTATTTTGCCTGGCTCCTAAGAGTCCCTTTGAACAAAGGATATCATAGCTTACAAAGCCTGAAAAAAAAAAAAAAAAAAAAAACTAGTCAAACATGAGTGAGTTGTTTCCAAATAGAATAGTAAGAAATTAAAATAGAATAGAAATAGAATAGTAAGAAATTTCAGTACCTTCCATATCTCATTTAAACATAGGACTCATCAAGTTCAGAAATTTAATCCTAGGGCCAGCCTTATATTCATGATTTATACCCAAATTTTTGTCATCCAGTTAATCACAAGTCTCATTCCAGTTACTATATATTTGGTCTAATTCTAAAACCTTCTGAGTAAGCCATGCTTACACACTATATCAATCCACACAAGGCCACTCTGTATGAGTATTTTTATGCCAGTTTACACTCTCTCCAGCTATGCCTCCTCACCTGCTCTATTCCCTGTGGAAGACTGGTTTTTTTCAATCTCCTTCAGGGGAAGAGAGCAACCTGATAATTGAAAAGATTGAAACAGAGTGTGATTTAAAAAAAAAAAATTCACAGCTAAGTGACCTACCATTGGAAGAAACCAAGAGGGTTTTATTACTTTTTATTACTTTTCCTTTCTAAAACTATTCCACAAATCTTCTTTCTATGATGATAAGAAAGAAAATCATCATTGATTATCACCCAGGATTCTCCTAGCAACATCATGCAGAACTCTGAGACTCTTACAACTTATATGAATGTTGGAAGAAGAACGTTATTAGATTTTAGTTAAAATACATGATCAATTATTTAAATATATTTAAATTCATTCAAATTAGGATTGATTAATATAAGCATTGTTTGGGCTTTATAATTTTGGCAATAATCTTGTTTCCATAGCAACACAAACTTGTACTTTATCTTCGCACATGTTCTGAAATGATAACAACTTTTGTAATAAAGTTTACATATCATTTGCACACAAATTTCGTTTTTATGAGAAGTCCAAGCTAGAGATTTCTTTCTTTTAATCATTGATTGTTATTTTACCATTAAATACATAATTCACATCTCCTCTTGAATAATGAAAACTCAATAGTGAGTCATTTCTATCCATTTGCAAGACACTTCTAAATCTACGTGATGGTTGGATCTTTGAATATCACACATGTAATATTAAGAGAAAGATAATGAAATACTTCACAGATGTCACCCTGGATATAATCCATGTATTTTATTAAGGATAAATCCATTCATTCTCACCTAATCAGTATGCTCTTCTTCATTTGTTTCAAATGGTGAGCAAGTCTGCTTCAGTCAAAATGCTGCAGAAAAGTGGAACTAGGGAAGCACTATCCAATTACATGTACACACCCCCATCCCCAAACAGGGAGTTTAATGCAATAGTTTTCTGTCAGCTGAGCTGCAACTCAACTTGTATTTTTTTAACTATTTTATCTTTTTTTATTTTACTGTATTATTTTTGAGATAAGGTCTTGCTCTTTCACCCATGCTGGAGAACAGTGATGCCATCATAACTCACTGAGCCCTCACTGGGCTCAAGTGATCCTCTTACTCCTGCCTCCTGAGCAGCAGGACTACAAGCATGCACCCTGTAAAGGCTAATTTTTGCATTTTTTGTAGAGACAGGGTTGCTCTAGGTTGCTCAGACTGGCCTCAAACTCTTGGCTTCAGGTGATCCTCCTGTGTAGCTGGCACTACAGGCACACACCACTCATTTCGCTAATTTTTGCATTTTTTGCAAAGATAGGGTTTCACTATGTTGCTAAGGCTGGTCTCAAACTCTTGGCTGGCTTCAAGCAATCCTGCCACATTGGCCTCCTAGAGTGTTAGGATTACAAGCGTGAGAGACTTTACCCAGCCCCATGTTCTTTATAAAAACTCTTTTTTAATATTGTTTAAAAAAAAATAAGATAACATATAATACTTAGCATTAGGACAGTGGTTGCCTTTAGTGTGGGATGGTGCCTGGTAAGGGGAACAAATGAGGCTTCCATGACTCACAATTATCTATAAATACATCTAGAACATTTAAAAAGTTGTATATATATGTATATATATAATTAGAGATAATGTATATGTTATCTTTAATATAAAAGTTAAAAGGCAACTTTTCATTTACATTCCTCTGTGTCTAGCATTGAAAATTGTTGGAATATTGTGGAATTAAAATTATGACTTTAATCGGTCCAACTCTTTTCCCCCCGTAGGAATCTATAAATCTCCAAATGAAAGACTAAATAAACTAAAAAGATATGATTAAGACATGCATTTAAAATGACTTGATTTTTATATTTTTAAGTTTGCCCTATGGATATAGAATATATATCACATAAAAAGGAAATATCTGGAAAAAGTAGATCGCATTTAAAAGTAGGAACAGTACTTTTCTAAATCTTTGATAATGTTTTACAGATTCTATCATCTTACAAGGAATATAAGAACCGTCATACCTCATATTACATAAAAATGTATAATAAAGCATTTTGAATTGCAGAAATTTCAATAATATACAAGAAAATAATGCAAGTGATACGCATGGCATATGATGTTCTTTGCTCTCACAAACTTTTCACTCCTTCATATGACTTAATAATAAAGAATTGCCAACTGTCTCTGAATTTTGAAAGGGATGGGATATGAAAGAGGAAGTTCTTCTTGCTTCTCTACTCTCTTGTTTCAAAAGGGCATATGGAGAACCAGTGAGTGAAATGTTGAAGGAGGCAGAGACACTTGGGTAGAAGCAGGATACTAATTCATTAGTGTCCCAGGACAATAACCTTGATAAGCAGAGATTGTCCCAGTACAGAAATGTTCACCCATATTCAGGGTAGTTGTATTAGTTTCCTCTTTAGCGGCTCTAACAAACTTCCATAAATTTATTGGCTGAAAACAACATGAATTTATTATCTTACAATCCTTTCAATCAGAAGCCTCACTGTGTTAAGATCACAGTCGTAGTAAGGCTGTAATTTTTTTTTTCTCTTCCTGGGGGCTCTATGGGAGAATCTACTTAATTGCCTCTTCCAGTTTCAAGAGGTCTCTTGGATTCCTTGGCTTCTGGACCTTTTTGTTCAACTTGAAAGCCAGCAGCATAGCATCTTCAAAAGTCTCTGATTCTGACCATTCCTCTCTCCCTCAAATAGGGGCCGCTGTGATTACAATGGGTTCATCTGCATGCTCCAAGATAATTTTCACAACCTCCTTAATTCAATTATTCTGCAAAGTTCCTTTTGCCATATCAGATTCATAGGTAGCAGCATTAGAACACAAACATCTTTAGGGAAGCTATCATTCTGCCTACCATTGTGATATATTTTAAATATATAACAGGAGCATATACCAGATTTCTAAGAAAATTTCTAATGTTTAGATTCTATAAATAAGGCAAAGAATCAAATATCTGTTAACAAATCTAAAAACATTACTTTGTAGTAGAGACTGACCATAAACTGAGCTTGCCTTTCTACAGCCCCGAGAGTATTGATCTTTCTCTATATTTTCCACCCTAGATAACTGGACAGACTAAAGAAAATTCATTGTTTAGAAGGACGTTAAGCTCCAGGATAGTGACACATTCTGACTTACCCAAGAAAATACAAGAGCACATGAAGCCTTATTGGAAAGTATGTGACTAATGAATTGACTGCTCTAAGATGTTGATAAATCAAAGGGTATAGTGGCTATTGGTTAGGAAATTATCTTCTTTCTCAAAAAAGTAAAAAGGAAAAAGAAAAAGTTGCTACACACTCCCTATACACTCCTAAATAGAAAGGGAATTATCAAGTTCCTAACTTGTATTCCATTTTTCCAGAAGCTATTAAATATATGCCAATGAAAAAATGCAGCTTAACCAACTCGAGTACAAATTTCCTTTTTTTTCGTTAATTTTTATTAAATCATAACTTTGTACATTGATGCATTTATGGAGTTCAGGGTACTGCTTTGATATACAATGTGAAATGTTTATATTGAACTAAGTAACACATCCATCACAATTATACTCATTTCTTAGTAATTTTGAAATGTACCATTGCATCATGCACATTAGGTGAGGTCTCCCCACATACC
>CAUYON010110052.1:0-13550 GCA_963573935.1 Arctocebus calabarensis | reverse complement strand
GGTGACTGCAGCCTGTATAGTTCAAGAGTTCCAGTCCAATTGTAAATGCAGTCAGTCTGGATTGTGGATGAGTTGGAGTTCTAGACTTCCAATCCTGGGCAGGGGGTGAACTGAAGTATCAAGGTGGCAAGGAAAACATTTGTAACACCAATCACATTAATAGCAAATGGGCTAATAGATTTGTAGAAAGGCTACCAGACACCTAAGCCCATAGATGCTCCCACAGTCAGAAACATCGACATACAAACAAAACATAACAAACAAACAGCCAATAACAGAACAACAGCTAAGAAGAAAAAAAAAAAGAATTCTACAATAAAAATGCTTCTTATAAAATACTTGAGAATAGAGAAGAAGAAAAGCCTCTAGCAAATATGATATAAGCACTCTTAGAAGCCATAAGAAGGGAGGGAGAGGAGGGGGAGAGAGAACAAAGAAATTAACATGGGAGAGGAAGAAGAATGTTCAGTTGAGAATAGGAGGTAATAAAAATAGCCTAAGAAAAGAAAGTGAAGTAAAGAATTATTTGTCGATAGCACCTCCAAGAAAAGGATATTCAAAAAAAAAAAAACAATCTCAAAAATATTATTATTCTTATATGTATATAGAATTGCAGTCCAGTCCGGCAACAATGATCAGCTGTGAGAGGGGAGCGCTGGAGTGGGGCTCATGGAGACTGCGGGGGGAGGGGACTTGCAGTCGCTGCAGATCTCGGGGGCTGCAGCGGTGTCAGCAGCGGTGGTGTCACTATTCGTGGGACGGTGGCACCGCGGCTCATGGTAGCAGCAGCTTCGGGGGCTGCACCGCAACTGCAGCAGCACCAGCAGCGGCGGTTGCTATGGCCGAGGCTCGCAGCAGCCGTGAAGGCTGGAGGGGAGGGGACTTCGCAGGACTGTTGGTGGGAACTTGAACTTCAGTTATTCTCCAGCTGAAGTTATTCTCTATTCTTCAGTTATCCCTCCTCGCCAACTTCCACAGCTCAAAGTGTCTTTTCTGCCCCTCTCAGGCTTCACTAGGGTCCCCGCCTAGTGTAACACTGGCTGGTCACCCATTCTTTCTCTCTCTCATTGATCTGGGGGAAAGGTGCTTGCCATTTTGGACATTCCAAAGTGTCAGTCCGGCAGAGTCTGGACCCCTCGGCTCACTCCAGGGCTGCCCAGGTCTCCGTGGTTCCTAGCAGCACCCCTTTCTGATCAAACTCTGAGTTCCACACTTCAGTGGAATTTTCTCTGATTAGAGCTTGTGGGTTGGGACCTGCTGTCCTCCCTATGGGAGGGGCCGGCTTCCCCTCCACCGGGCAGGGGGAAATGGTTTGCAACAGTTTCCACGGTTGAGAACTATATTTCAAACACGCCAATCCTCCTGATCCCTGTGTCTCACCAGCTGCCCATCCACTCCAATAGTTCACATGGGGAAAGATCCAGAGCTCCCACCCTCTCACCTGCTGACCAGGGAGAGATGGGCTACGGAACCATCTCCACTGACATCTTCTAGCACTCCCCGGCAATTCTATTTTTAGATCTCTAAGTAATCTCCAAACATCTTTCCAAAAGGATTGTATCTGTTTGCATTCCCACCAGCAATGTAGACGTGTTCCCTTTTCTCCACATCCACATCAGTGTCTCTGGTTTGGGGATTTTGTTATGTGGACTAATCTTACTGAAGTTGGATGACATCTCAAAGTAGTTTTGATTTGCATTTCTCTGATGATTAAGGATGATGAGCATTTTTTCATGTGTCTTGTAGGCTGTGTGCCTGTCTTCTTCAGAGAAGTTTCTCTTCAGGTACCTTGCTCACGCTGAAATGGAATCACTTGTTCTTTTCTTGCTAATATGTTTGAGTTCTCTGTGTATTCTGGTTATTAAATCTTTGTCAGAGACATAACCTGCAAATATCTTCTCCCATTCTGAAGGATGTCTGATTTTTATGATTTCTTTTCCTCTACTCTTTGGGGTTCACCTTGCTCTTGTTCTTCTAGATGTTTGAGAGACATCATTTGGTTGTTTACTTGAAGATTTTCTATGTTTTTAATGTAAGTGGTTGTTACGATAAACCTTTCTCTTATTCCTGATTTTTCTGTATTCCATAGGTTTTGATATGTTGTCCTTTTATTTTCATTTATTTTGAAAATTTTATCTCTTAATTGATTGTTTAATTTCCATCTATTTGTATATTTTTCAATTTTCTTCTTGTTATTGATTTCTAGTTTTATTCTATGGTCAGAGAAAATACTTGGAATAATTTCAAATCTTTTGAAGTTTTTGAGACTTTTTCTAACATATGTTCTATCCTTGAGAATGAGCCATGAGTTGAGGAGAATAATATCTATTCTGTTACCTTTGGCTGATACGTTCTGTAAATATTTATTAGGTCTATTTAGTCTACAGTGCAGACCGTTTGTCTGGATGATCTGTCCCAGAAGAGTGTTGAGACTTTCAACAATTATTATATTATGGCCTATATCTTTTAGCTCTGATAATATTTGCCTTTTCTATCTGGGTTCTTCAGTGTTAGTTACATATATATGTGTATTGTTCCCCTTCCTAAACTGACCCCTTTATCATTATATAATGACCTCCTTTTTCTCCTTTTACAGTTTTTGTCTTGAAATATTTGTCTGATGGAAGTATACCTGCTCCTGCTCCTTTTGGGTTTCATTTGCATGGTATATCTTTTCCATCTCTTTATTTTCAGTCCATGTGCATCTTTATAGGTGAAGTAGATTTCTTGCAGACCACAAATGAAGTCAGACAGTTGAGTTCACAAACTCATTTTATAGAAAGTGGTACATCCCTCACTGCTAAATATCACTATGGTCACCTTCAAAGTACTCCCCTTGGGAAGCTATGAACTAATGCCAGCACTTACTCCATCCTTCAGAGCAATTTTGGAACTCTTTTCCTAGAAGGGCCATCACAGCTGTCATCATACAAGAGTTTGAAAATTAAGATTATGAACTCATACTAGAAAAAGCGCTGCATACCTCATTGCTGAATATCATTGCCATCACCAAATGGCTGAGAGGAGTACTTTGAAGGTGATCATAGTGATATTCAGGGAAGACGTATGTAGCACTTTTTCTAGGATAAGTTCATGAACTTCATTGTCAGACCTCATATATAGTTGGCTCATTTTTTTATTTATTCAGTTACTCTGTCATTTGACTAGAAAATTTAGTCCATTCAAAGTTGATATTATTATTGATAAGTAAGGACTTACTATTCCCATACTACTATTTGATTTCTGGTAGTTTTGTGGTCCTCTTTGTCTTCCTTATTCTTTCCTGTCTTCCTTTGTTAAAAGTGATTTTCTTTGGTAGTTGTTGGAGGGCCTAATGCAGCCACACACAAACCCTTTTCTTTTCCCCTTTTCCTTCTCTCCTCCTAAGACAAAGACACCAATGTTCTGACTAGCCCATCCCTTGAGAAGTTCCTGCCAAAAGACAGTAACCTAATAGGCAACCTGTGGAATGTGCTCACTCCCCACACACTAACCTGATAGGCAATCTGTGGAATATGCTCACTCCCCATGGCCCCATCTAAAAGGGTCGCTAGCTGTGGCTCTCCCCTTCCCATCATCTGTACACTGTCCAGGAGGGGCACCCTCCTCTTTCAATAAAGCTGATGTAAACTTCATGCCTGCTGTGGTTTTGTCTCTGGGCACAATTGGTTACACTTTTTAGTAGTGTGTTTTAATTTCTTCCTTTTTATTTTTTGTGTGTTTTTTTTAAGTTTTTTGACTTGAGGTTAGCATAATGCTTGCCAGAAAAACACTTATAACCAATTATTTTTATCATATTACAATACTACAACTCTGCTTACAAGTAAACAGACAAAGAAGCAAAGAGAAAACTAATAGAAACTATGACTTAACCACACCCCCACACACTTTTTAACTTTTGTATTGTTTCCATCTATATCTTTTAATACTATCTATCTCTCAAAAAGTCTTTGCAGTTATTTTTGATGGGGTTGCCTTTTAGCCTTCCTACTCAGAGATGTTTAGTATGTGGTTTATACACCACAATGACAGCAATAGAGTGTTGTGTGTTTGTGTATTTATTGTTACCAGTGAGTTGCACAACTTCAGATGATTTCTCCTTATTCATTAATTCTTTTTTCTTTCAGATAGAAGAACTCCTTTCATTATTTCTTATAGGACAGATCTGGTGTTAATGAAATGACTCAGCTTTTGTTTGTCAGGGATTGTCCTTATTTCTCCTTCATGTTAGAAGGATGTTTTTGCAGAATATAATATTCTAGGGTTAAGGTATTTTTTCCTTCAATATTTTGAATATTTCACACTGTCTAATAGCCTGTAAGGTTTCCACTGAGAAGTCGGCTTCCATACATAATGAAGCTCCCTCATACTTTTTTTATTTCATTTTTCTTGCTTCTCTTAGGACCTTTTCTTTATCCATGAACTTTGGAAACTTGATTATTAAATGCCTGAGGTAGTCTTATTTGGGTTAAACTTTCTTGGTATGCTAATGCTTTCTTTTCCTTAATATTGATATCTTTCTCTAGGTTTGGAAATTTCTGTTTTTATTTCTTCAAATTAATTTTCTATCCCAATATATTTTTCAGTGTCTTCTTGAAGGCCAATACCTCTTAGATTTGGCTTTTTGCAACAATTTTCCTGATCTTATAGGCTTACTTTATTCCTGTGCGTTCCTTTTTGTCTTCTCAATTTGTATTAATGGAGATTGATATAGATGTTATGGAAAAAAGCATGGCTAAGGAAATTTAAAAAAGAGAACTAATATATAACCCAGTAATACTCTTCTGCACACATATCCCAAAAGAAAATCACCATGTTGTAAAGATATCTGCCCTCCCATGCTCATTTCAGCATTATTCACAATAGTCAAGATACAGAAATGACTTATATGTCCATCAATGGGCCAAAACAACATCCCTCATTAAAAAACTAGTGATTACATTGAGTCCATTCAGATACTACAAAGTTCTTAACTTAATTGCATCTGCACAAAGCCTTTTAGTAGATAAGGTACAATAAACAGGATTCAGTGAATGGATCCTGGATATTTGGGTCCATTATTCAGATTACTATATAGGTGCTGGCCTACATGATAAGGAAACAATGACTCCAAGAATAGAGCCACAGGCCCAGCGTGCAGGCCTATGAGCCACAGAGATTTGAAACCTTATGGAATTTGCTCAGCTAAATTTCAAAATCATTTGAAGGCAGTGACTACTTTTCCCCTCTTATTTTTCCCACATTTCAATGAGAATGTCTAAACAGCTATTCTATACCTGTTTAGCCATTGTATTTTAGGAGCAGATAACTTGTTTACTAGCTTAGCAGTTCCAAATGTGGAGAGAAATTTTGTCTTACAAAGGGTTATATTCAGAGCCTCACTCATCCACTTCTAAATTTATTTAGGTTTTTGGCCAATTTCAGTCCTTATAGTTGTGGGACTGAGGTTTTATTTTCTTTTTGTCTGTCAGCTGGAGGGCTAGAGGCTACTTGGATTCCTTTTCCTACTATTTACCAGGCTATGTTAGCAATGATGGGTCAAGTTCCTTTCACTCTTGAAATCTCTCTGACTTTCCTTTTGCCACTCCTCTCAGACTCCAGCCAGAGAGCGTTTGTTTTTAAGGGCTTATGTGTTTACACTGGACCAAACAAAATGATCTTGAACTTTTCTATTTTAAGGTCACAAGCTTTAATAAATATATCTACAAAATGTCATTTTCCACATGATATAAAATATTTCTAGGTTCCAAGAGTTAAGGTATGGACATCTTTAGGGGTCCTTTCTTCCTATTATAGTCAGCTTTTCCCCAAAGTTCACATTACTCTCAAACACCAAATTCAATTCTACTAATCCTAAGGTCCCAAAATATTTCATCCTCTTGCAGCTTCAAGTCAAAGTTGATAATAAATAGTATAATAACAAAAGGATACTAAAGAATCTGTTTTATATGGTTGTTATAAATGTTATTTGAAGTAGTCTATTTTAAGTGATAAAAATAGCTCTAATAATATATATCCTCAATACAGATAAAGCAATATTAAATTACATAATCCCTCCCCCTTGTTCACAGTCTCATTAATTTCCTAATTCTTGCACCTCCTCAGTCTCTATTTCAGATCCATTCTTTCTCTTATACAATGCCTGGATGAAAGATTTGGCAATAGTAATAGTTGTTCTGGTGATAATTTTTGTCCCAGTACTCTCGTTCTTATTCTTGACACTAAGGTAAGTGGGCAAGAAGAATCATAAATCTAAGACTATCTCTCTTCCAGTGCAGATTTATTTTCTATTCCCTTATAAGATCGCCATTTCTGGATATGTATTAGTCCAAGTTTCACCCTGTTCCAGAGGGAAATAATGTAAGTCTCAAAGTATGTTATTTAAATTTATGCTTTGATAGTCTAAGGTTAAGTTGTAGTTTGTCTCTCTGAGAGTAAGCTTATTTCTATTTCAAGGGTACAAGCAAAGAGTAACTCAGGCTACTTTTTTCCTATCCTTTAGCTAATAACACCTGGAATGATAACTGTCCTTAGATTCATCACTTTTCTTCTACAATAAGTAGGTCAATTTTTAGTGGTGTCTTCATCTCTAGAAAACTCCAAAAATGTAATGTAGCACATTTTTTGACGTTGATTTCCATGTAGATCATGTAAGGCTGACCTTGTGCATTCCATGCATTCTTTGAAAATTACCAAGCCTTAATCTACTTGGAAATGTTTTTAACTTTGTTCACCCTGCTTACTGCATTTCTCTATTTTTGTTCAGCCAGAGAATTTCAAGTAATAGATATTATGCTGGAAATGTTTGTGATTTTATTCCCAATTTTTTGATTCTGATATAAATGAGGGCCAATACATCCTCAGATATATATTATCCCTACACTTCATGTAATTAGATTGTAATTGATGAGGCAATAAGTAATTGTCATCACTTTATTGGCATAATTTCGTTAAATAGACCTTAAACATCTTATTTGTGCCATTAGATGTTTAAAAGTGACAATGTATATTGAATGATGATGGAAAAGGTGTTTTGAGTTTATAATTTTCCCATTCCAAATAATTTCTCATAAGTAAGAGCAAACATAGGGAAGGACTTACAAAATGCCGTGTTACTATTGAGTGTGTAAAAATTATTTAATAACATGGTTTCCTAATGGAAATGAGAATATATAAAAAGTATATAAATAACTATAATCATATATATATGAAATAAGCAAAACAATTCAATCAGTGAAATACTAATTTAGAAATAAATATAGTAAGGTTACAAATGTAATGACTATTTAAAGAAAAGAATTTGAAAATATATATATTTATAACCTAATCACTGAATATTTGGGGGTGTTTTTGAGACAGAGTCTCACTTTGTCACCCCAGAGAGTGCCATGGTGCCATAGCTCACAGCAACCTCAAACTCTTGGGTTCAAGCGATTTTCTTACCTCAGCCTCCCAGGAAGCTGGAACTACAGGTGCCCGCCACAACACCTGGCTATTTTTAGAGGTGAGGTCTCGCTCTGGCTCAGGCTGGTCTAGAACCTGTGAGCTCTCAGGCAATTACCCACCTCAGCCTCCCAAAGTGCTAGGATTAAAGGCATGAGCCACTGCACTGAGCCTAATTTCTTTATAGTTTTTTGGTTTTCTCATCTGTTGTCAAGCCCCAGTTGTTCCAGGGAAATTGCCCTGAAACAATTCCCTGCTGCTTATCCTTCCAATTTGTAGATTTGTCTTGGTAAATGCTAACCTAAACTGGCTTCCTCCTGCTCCTTCAGTTACTCTTGGGCCCTTTCACCATCTAGCTCTCTGTATAGGAGAATCCTTTTTTTTTTTTTTTTTTTTTAGAGACAGAGTCTCACTTTGTTGCCCTTGGTAGAGTGCTGTGGTGTCACAGCTCACAGCAACCTTCAGCTCTTGGGCTTACGCAATTCTTCTGCCTCAGCCTCCCAAGTAGCTAGGACCACAGACACCCACCACAACGCCTGGCTATTTTTTTATTGCAATTTGGCTGGGGTCAGGTTTGAACCTGCCACCCTCGGTATATGGGGCTGGCACCCTACTCACTGAGCCACAGGCACCACCCAGGAGAATCATTTTGATTTCCAACTAAATGAGATACAGACAATAAATTAAAATCAATGCATTTTATAAGATTTTGTATTCTCAAACTGCATAACTTCTAAATGCATTCCAGAGCCGACAACAAAGTTATCCCCTCCCTTTATTAGAAAGGCGTGAGCCACCACACCAGGCCCTAATCACTGAATATTAATAGCTGGTGATAACACAGTAAAAGAGATAACCAGAGAATATGCTTTTATGAAGGTAAGATTCTCATATAATAACAGCACTATGCCTGTAATGTCTTCTTGGCAATAAACAAATAAACAAACAGAAAACTCAATAAACCTCTATTTCTAGATCCAGTTTATGGAAGAACGCAATGTGTATTAAACAACATAACAGAGCTACAACCATCAAACATCGGAAACATTGGAAACAATGCCAATCATACACATTGGAAGCACCACCAAACAAATGATTCAAGCTCTTCGATATTTATATTTCAAGAAAATAAAATGAGAGAAATGGAAGAAGGGCCTATATCTAAAGAGATGTTATAGGCATATCAATAAATGATAATCTATTCAAATATTTGGATATCTATATAAGGCAATAAACTATTTAAATAATTTTGATATTTGGATACAGATAATTGGAAATATTAGTGTTGTCTTTACTTCTGATGTATTAATGAATAGTTAATTATTAAGCATAATAATGATATTATAACTATGAAAAATTCCTTTTATTCATATGTATTGAAATGTTCATGAATGAAATGATATGATGTTTGGGACTTTCTCCAAAATAATATGGAGGTTATAGTTAAAATACAACTGGGAATAGGTTAATATTTATTAAAATAGGTTGATGGAAACATGAATTACCATGTTATTATATTGCTGAGTATCTTTAAAGTAATTTTTTATAATTAAGGTTAAAACAGAAAATGACATGATGAGAATTCTTGCAGGAGGGGGTAGACAGGAAAAATAGGACCTAATAGGGGTATCTAAAACAATTATATAGTCACAAAAATTAACCAGAAAGTCATTTGATAAATCAAATAGATTTCATAAAGAGTTTTAATCAGCCATGGACATCCAGAACATCATTGGTTCTGCTTGATCATTAAGACCAAATGATAGAGCTGTTTTCAGTGTAGCTTGGAAATGAACAAAACTCATGAACATTTTATTCATATTGAAAAGAAAAGAAAATTCTGTCTCATCTGCCTTGAATCACTGCCAGAACCTGACGTATTCTGGATACCTGGGAACCACATAGAACAACAACAGGAAGACGGTTGAGATATGTTTTACTGCTTCAGAGAACAAAAAATATAGCAAAAGACACACAAGGAATGGGGAATTGCAAACTTTTGAAAAAGATTTTGGAAGATCCATCTATTTGGAAATTTACACAGCACTGGTCACAGAAGGGGTTTGATAGGCCCCACAGAATCTCTAGTCAGGCTGATAGGTGAAGGTCTTCCCCTATATGAAGCCAGTATATAAATACTGGAAGAGGTGGCTATATTTTCAAATGTGCAGACACCAAAAAAAAATGTCAATGAACAGAAGGAAAGGGGAAATATGGTCCAAACAAAAAGTTGAAATAAATGCTAAGAATCTAACTCTATAGAAATGGAGCTATGTGAATTACTAGACAAAAAATTCTAAATAGAGTGTCATCAGTAAGGTGACTACCTAGAGGCACCTAACAACCATCACCCCCTTACAAAATGACCAGAAATAAGTAACTGTATTTTGACTAGAGTATCTGAAGGATAGCACCAAAGTAAAGCAAGGATTGTCAAAAATCCCATAGAGCATGGAGACTTGGGATGTTTGCATAGAAAAGGGAACAGAACAACCTCCTTTGCCACTACATCTCCCAATATCTAATAAATTCAGAACCAGGAAAGAAATGGGGGAAATGGGGGTGGAAAAGTAATAGAGAAGCCCCCAAGAGATCCCATGCCAACTTTAGACACAGTCATGGCTGCCAGAAAACACTGCAGTCCTCACAAGCCCTGAGTCCAGCCTAGGGAGCTGTCAGGAGTTCACATAGCTTCTACTACTTCAGTGAAGGTACCCATGTTGTGCCTTATCATTCCTGTAATTCCAGCTGCTGCCGTGTGTCTCCATCTTGAGACTAAGCCACGACTAGAGTAAGTACTGTCCTGGGGGTCAGTAGTCACTTCTCATCACTGAGTTCTGCAGCTGCTACACTGCACGCCCACACAGTTTTGCACCATTTCTCAACCAAGCAGCTAAACCAAGCCTAACCCTTGGGGATAAACTGACTGAGAAGTACACTATGTTGCCCTTCCTGGTGGATGCTATGCTCTACCCCCAGCTATTCAGAACCCAAGTACAATAGGGCAGCCATATCCTTGGCTACTCAGACAATACAGAAATTTACTCCCCAAGGAACAGGGAGCTCTGCCTAATGAGAAGACCATGCCTGACTCTGCAGAGCAGCTGCACAAAATCCTGCAGTCATTGGGGCACTTATAGGCATTGCTGACATCGACTACAATTGATGAAAGTACACAGGGACTATACTATGGTGTCCACCTGGAGGCAGAGCCAATGAACCCTGCCAACCCAGCACCCTGGAACACATCTGCAGGTGTAATGTTTCCCTACAAAAGTGACTCTATATAATTGGAAGAGTTAACCAATTGGAAGAGTTAAATATTTCACCAGATGTATAGATATCAAAGCAGGGACACAAGAGGCATGATCAACCAAAAAAACATGACAGCACCAAAGAGACGGAATAAATATCTAGCAACTGACTCATAGAAATGGAATTTTCTGAATTGTCTAAGGAGGAATACAAATAATGATTCTAAGGAAACTAGGAAACTCAGTGTGGTACAGGAGGATACAGATAGACAAATCAATGGAATTAGGAAACCAATTCATGAGCTGAAGGAGAAATTTAGTCAAAGAGATATTATTAAACAATTTTGAAGACATCAACAAGTGAAATAAAATATATAATTCAGAGCTTTTTCAGCAGACTAGATCAAGTAAAGAAAAAATTTCTGATCTTGACAAAAGGTCATTTGAAAAAACCCAGTTAGAGGTTATAGAAAGAAAAGGAAATAAAATGAAAAGGAGTAAAGAAAGCCCACAAGACCTATTGTTCATAAAATTGACAATTTTTTGCATTATGAAAGTTATAGGCAGAAAAATTGAAGATGTAGAAAGGTGTAGGAAGCCCTAGAAAGCTTATTGAACAAAACAATAGCTGAAAGCTTCTGAATTCTTGGGATAGATATTGGCATCCAGATCCAGGAAGCTCAATAGACCTCAATTGGATTGAACCCAAAAGAGTACTCTTTAAGGCAAATTATAATCAAACTGTCAAATGTCAAAGACAATGAGAATTCTAAAAAACCAAAATGTGAAATCACATTTAAGGGAATGTTCATTAAATTATCACCAGGTTTCTCAGGAGAAATCTTGCAGTTCAGCTGAGAATGGAATGGTATATTCAAACTGATGGAGGAAAAAAAAAACCACCAGCCAAGAATAATATATCCAGAAAATTTATACCGCAAAGGTGAAAAATAAATAAGGTCTTTCCCATACAAGCACAGGCTTAAGGAATTCAGTACCACTAGATCAGTCTTGCAAGATATACTTAAGGGAGTGCTTCAGACAGAAGCGAAAAGATGTTAATTACTGTCATAAAATCAAAATAAAGTATAAAATTCATTGGTAGAGGCAAACTCATAATCAAATTCAGGCTATTTCATTACTGTCATAGTGCTATTTAACCTTTCCAATCTCTAGTATGAAGGTTAAAAGTCATGATTCTCAATAATTAAAGCTACAATAAGCAGTAAATGAATACACAATATAAAAATCTAAATTAAGGCAACAAATTGACAATTTTTTGGAAAAAGTGTAAAAGTCCAGAATATTTGCATGAAAAAATTAAGTTATTGATAAATTAGCAGATTATTTTCTCTGGCCTTGTGAGGGCCGCAGATCACTGTGATTTATTTCTCAAATAAAATATCAAATATCTCAGTGTTAAGGTTGCCCATTTTTTTGTAATAAAAAATGCTAAAAAAGAAATTTTTTTTGTAATAAAAAATGCTAAAAAAGAAAACCCCAAGATGTTTGATTACTTAGATATGTACATTTTCCATATTTCCCGCAAATTTGGGACTTGTTCCAGATTTTTAAAGACTCTGAACAGGCTGCTACATAATTAGGATTACTATATGAGGACATTTTTGCTTTTCTGGGCTAGAGGTTCCATGAAAATTATGCATGCTATTTTTTTTTTATTTTTTATTTATTTATTTTTTTTGCTCATGAGGTTTTGTTAGCATTTGTGTACTTAATGCGTGGCTCAATTCAACAGTTCTTCCAATGTGGCCCAGAGAAGCCCCTCTTCTAAAACTTTCATGTAATGCCCTCTTTGCAAGACTTTCATGGTTTCTTCTCTTTTGATTTCAAAGGCAGAATTAAAAAATTTAAATCATAGTTTTTTTCTTTCAGAAATAAATATTCACAAGGGCAGGACTAGAAATATTTCTGTACCTATGTTCACAGGAGAGCATGTATATCTTTGAAATATTCCCCAACTCATATATTCCCCATATATATATTCCCCAAATATAAAAGCCCTGTCTTCATTTTCCAAATACGATTTCCTTATGAAAATGGAAGAGAATGTAGAATTAGTAACACAGCAAGAAAACTTTTAGTACATGGAGTACTAAAAGTACTTGTACTTGATTCTTGTACTCCACCAGTAATCAGCAATGCAAAAATGTTACATTTAAAAATGTGTACATGGTTAAGCAATTGTGTACTCTTATTAACATGTCTTTCCCTTCAAACACAATGCAAATCCATGGTGAATTTTTATTAACAATAAAGAGAAGTTATTTTTTTTCAGAAAACCCCTATAATCTAGAGCCAAAAATAATGGTTTTCGTTGTTTTCATCTTCATGTCTGATGACTCTGGCTGTCTCTCGACCTCTTATTGGGGACTGCCAGGTGTTCAGCTGGTCTGTCAGGACAAGCCATAGTAATAGTAAGATTCAAGCGTTTCTTCACTTAACTGCAGTAGTATATGAAAGTGGCCCAAAAGGAAAGTAATGCCATCTCCTGCTGTTTTATTTTCACCCATGTACCAGCACTGTTCAAGGGTCAGAGGGACATGCAGCACAGATGGAGGAGATTGACTTACTACAAAGGGCTCCTACCATTTCATAGAATGGGGGAGGAGCAAAGGGCTATAGGTGAAACTGCCTAAATCAAAATAATTTGAAACCGTAAGGTATAAAGGCATACTTCCCAAAGCAATATACAATTTTAATGCAATGCCTATTAAAGCTCCATTGTCATATTTTAAAGACCTTGAAAAATATTGCTTCGTTTTATATGGAACCAGAAAAAACCTCGAATAGCCAAGACACTACTTACAAATAAAAACAAAGCAGGAGGGATCA
>CAUYON010110049.1:0-48110 GCA_963573935.1 Arctocebus calabarensis | reverse complement strand
AGCCATTCTCTTGCCTCAGCCTCCCGAGTAGCTGGGACCACAGGCGCCCGCCACAGCGCCCGGCTATTTTTTTGTTTTGCAGTTCAGCCGAGGCCGGGCTTGAACCCGCCACCTTCGGTATATGGGGCCGGCGCCCTACTCGCTGAGCCACAGGAGCCGCCCCAGTGATTGAGATATTATTTAGACTCAGGAGGTCTAATTCTAATGGTTTATCATGATTTATTACACGGCTCAGCATTTTATGAAAAAATATGAATAACACAACCATTAGCGTTTTCTTTCTTCTGACTGAATTATAACAGAGGGTGCAGCTCTTTAGTGGTCAAGGAGAATCTATGATCTTGGGGTCTCATATAGCAAAGCTGCCTCACCTTTCAGGAGATGTGACATTCAAAATAAATGTCTAAAATTTCTCTTACCTATTTTTCTTTTCCTTACACATTAATGTTGCTACCCATGAAATATTACGTGTGCATCGTTCCTTCTCTTCAATTTTTTCACAGGTGTGGTTTTGCAGAAGACAATAGCATCTTAACCATTCTCTCTCCCCAAATCAGGTGCCAACAAGTAATGAACAGACAATAGAAGGTAGGTGGGAAATAAAGTATCACATTTATTACTAGAGACATCAGTAAGTCTTTTTTCCCATGAATCTTGAGAAGGACTGAAGAATTGAGGAGTTGCTTCATTCCAGAAAGAGTAACCATTTGCATCTTATGTCAAATCCAGACTTTGAAACATTGGGAAAAAATTGATTCTGCAAAGAGGGCTTAAAATAATTATTCTACCATGGTTACACCTATGGAGGTAAAGAATTGTGACCCAACTTAGCAGCAAAATCTTTGTAAGAATACAAAATACTAAACAAGAAAAAATTCTCAAACCAACATTAAAATTAATTATGTAAATTGCTAAACATTCCAATTACAAGGAAACATTCCAACTAAAAGGAAAGATTAGCAGACTGAAATTTAAAAAGTAGGACCTGGTTATATGCTGCTTCTCAGACAAAAATTGGTTGAAAACGAAAGGATAATAAATAATGCAGAATTATGTATAAGAAAGCTAGTGTGGCTTATTAATGTCAAAAGAAAATCCTCTGCAAGAGAAAGAGTAGTGTTGGGGGGAAAAATGGACTTTGATATTGATAAAAAGATTAATCTGTCTTGAAATGCAACAATTCTAAATGAATATCCTTCTAATAACAGAATTTCAAAATGCATGATAGAGACTAACAGAACTAAATAGAGTAATAGAAATCTTCTCGTATAGTTGGATATTAAAACTCCCTTTCTTAGCAATTTATAAAAAGAAATTGGGGAAAGAAATTAGAGCAAAGGCTTATCCAGCGTGTTAGAAGATCTGAACATTATCTTCCAACTTAATCTTATTGACATGTTTAGAACATGATATAATTGCACAATACATTTTATTTTGAAGTATACATATAATATTCACCAAGAAATACCACATGGTTGTCCATAAAACTAGGCTCAATAAGTTTTAGGAGATGGAAATAAATAGAATGTTCTTTACACACAGGTATTATATTAAATTAAAAACAAATGGCAGTAAGATACTTTTACACATTCAAAGTTTTTAGAAATTAAAATACTCCATGGCTGAAAAAATATTATAGGAGAATAAAAAATATTTTTCAAAGAGAAGAAAACCTCCCACAACATATAAAACTTGGAGGAGAAAGTGGATCTCACATACATTGTGAGAGTGTGTAAAATCACTTTGCAGAACTATTTTCTGAAGTTTCTTTTGGAGTTACATGTATGTGACCTTACCTAAAAATTATACTCCTAGATGTTTAACCAAAGTAGATATAAAGGTATCTTCTCAAGAACGTTCATCACTGATAGTTATAAATTGCAAACACTCCAAATAACCATTAACAAAACAATGGATTTACACTGTAAGAGGATTCTGGGGAGATAGCAGAGTGTGAAGCACAAAGATTCTGTCTCCTCAACTAGACAGCAATTGCATGAACAAAATATGTCTGACGTATCTATTTTGGAACTCTGGAATCTCTAATGGCTTTCAACTTCTAGGGAAAGGCTTAAATGGTAAATAGTGGTTAGTCTCAGTCAATTTTAGCTTCTAGCACAGCAATGGCTAGCCTCATCTTTGTGGCAATCAGCAGTCTGTGCATTCCAGGAATATCTTGCATTCAAGTAAAAGGCATTACAATGGGCAATAGTGACGCCCTGTGCTCCAGAAATTGTATTCTGATCACTGAAAGCTGCTGCTATTCATAGAAGACAAGCATACCTGTAGCAGGTAGCTATTATTACACTTCTACCCAATATTGTTGCAAACTCCTCCCCCCTCCAGCTGAAGTGACTTCCTGGAGATTTAAAGGTCTAGTATCTTTCATCCTTCATCACTTTCCCCCTCTCTTTGTGAGACATACGTTGAAGACTACAACGTCAGACTGTATAAAAAAAATCAACACACTGTAACCCACATATACATAAATGTATTCATGATCTATATATATTTGACTTAATAAAAGAAAAATGAAGGTCTAATATATTTCATCCTCCATCACTTTCCCTCTCTCTTTATAAGTCATACATTACAGACTAGAAAATTCAAAACAAATTTCATATACACAGGAAATTATTAATAGAAACTTGCCATGCATGACCAAGGAAAGGCACAGTCTCAGAAAAGACCTTAGAAGACCTAGGTCTTTACATCTCAAGATGCTTCTCAGCATGGAGATAGCCTACAGAAGTTTTTAAAAGTGAAAGAAAACTTAGCATGTGCTAGGGAAGAGGGACAGTCTGATTTTCAGAATACCAAATAATTAAATTCAAAATATTCAGTTTTCAACAAAAACCCCACAAAGCATATAAGGAATAAAACCCAAACAAGCAAATGAATAAACAAACAAAAAAAAAAATCAAGAAAAGTGGCTTATTCAGAAAAAAAAATCAAATTTTCCCAGAGACAGACCAGATGGTGGACCTACTATGAAAAACTTTAAAACAGCTATCATAACTGTTTAAATTACTAAAGGAAAATGTAGAGAATGTCAAAAAATTATATACATACAAAATAGAAATATCAATAAAGAGACAGAAAATCTAGGCGTAGCACCTGCAGCTCAGTGGCTAGGACATCAACCACATACCCAGGAGCTGGCAGGTTCAAAACCAGCCCAGGCCCGCCAAACAACAATGACAACTACAACCAAAAAATAGCTGGGCATTGTGGCAGGCGCCTGTAGTCCCAGCTACTTGGGAGGCTGAGTCATAAGAATCATTTAAGCCCAAGAGTTTGAGCTGCAACGCCACAGCACTCAACCCAAGGTGACATCATGAGACTCTGTGTCAAAAAAAAAAAAGAGACAGAAAATCTAAAATTATATAAAAAATAAATTCTAGAGCTTAAAAATACAATAACTGAAATGAAAAATCTACTACAGAAATTCTGAGAAAGAGTTGAACACAGAGAGGATCAGCAAACTTGAAGATTTTTCAAAGTGAAAAAATTACAATTACCAAATTTGAGGAATAGAAAGAAAAAATATTGAATAAAGTTAACAGAGCCTACAAAGAATTATTATTGGACAATATCAAGTGGACCAACGTATGCATTTGGGGGGTCCCAAAAGGAGAAGAAAAAGAGAAGGGAGTAAGGAGATTATCTAAAGAAATAATGACTGATAACTTCTCCAGTGTGATAGAAGGCATGTCTATAAACATGTAAGAAGTTCAATGAACTCAACGCAGAATGAAGCTAAAGAACTCCACACTGAGGATCTTGAAAACAGGGAGAGAAAAGGGACTCATATAAGGGACTGACAAAGATTATCAGCAGATTTCTCATTAGAAGCTTTGAAGACCAGAGGGCAGTGCTATAATATACTCAAGAAGAAAACACTATAAACCAAGAATTCTGTATTTGACAAAAATGTCCTTAAAAACCAAGGGAAACATTAATATATGCCCCAATAAACAAAGCTGAAGAAGTCTGTAATTGCTGAATAGCCCTGCAAAAAATGGGCTGCAAGTTAGAAAGGACTTAGAAAGTCCTGCAAGTTGAAATAAAAAGACACCAGACAGTGACTTTAAACCGTATGAAGAAATAATGGGCTCAATAAAGGAAAATATAAGAGTTATTATAAAACTAGAATTATTATAACGTTGGTTTATAGCTCCATAGTTTTTTTACAAAGTCTAAAATCCTGGTCCATTAAAAATTATGCTTTTGGGTACAATACATATAAATGTGCAATTCTGTGACATCAGTAACTGAAAGGGTTGAAAATGGTACTAAAAGAAGTAGAGTTTTTGTATGTTATTGAAGTTAAGCTGGCATAAACTTAAATTACAGTGTTATAACTTTAAGATGTTAAATATAATCACCATGGTAAAAGAAAGGCAATAGTTATAGAATGTACAGAAAATAAAATGAAAAAGAAATTAAAATCTTCCACTATAAATTGAATAAAACACAAGACAGTAATCCAGAAAATAGCGACAAAAAGCTATAAGAAGCATAGAAAACAAAGCAAAATAACAAAAATAAGTCCCTCATTGTCACTAGTTACTTTAAATATTAAGAAACTTATATAAACATTCTAATCAAAAGACAGATTGGTAGAAATGAAAAGAAAACATAATCCAACTATATCCTGTTTAGAAGAGACTCCCTTTATATCCAAGGACACACATAAAAGTGAAATACGGAAAAGGTATTAAATGCAAATAGTAACCAAAAGAGAATAGGAATGAGACAAAGAATGAATGTAGATTTTAATAAAAGGTTAAATACAGCAAAGGTATACAATGTTTATAAACATATTTATAGCTAATAACGGAAGGGAACATAGAATTTAAGGGAGAAACAGTTAGTTCTATAAAAACAGAAACTTTGATATGCCACTCTCAATAATAGAAAAAGTGGACAGAAGATAAGTAAGGAAATGGAGGATTTAAATAGCACAACTCACTCTATCTAAAAGATATAGAGAGAATACTCAACTCACTAACAACAGAATACACATTTTTCTCAAGTGCTCTTGGGATATCCTCCATGAGAAACCTTATGTTAGACTGTGGATTAAGTCTAAATAGACTTTAAAAGCTAGATATAGGCTTGGCGCCTGTGGCTCAATGGGCTAAGGCGCCAGCCACATACATCTGAGCTGGCCGGTTCGAATCCAACCTGGACCCACCAAACAACAATGACGGCTGCAACCAAAAAAAAAAAAAAAATGGCCAGGTGTTGTGGTGGGCACCTGTAGTCCCAACTACTTAGGAGGTGGAGGCAAGAGACTTGCTAGAGCCCAGGAATTGGAGATTGCTGTGAGCTGCAATGCCACAGCACTCTATCCAGGGTGACAGCTTGAGGCTCTGTTTCAACATAAATAAATAAACAAACAAACAAATTAATTAATTAATTAATTAATTAAATTAAAGCTAGATACACAGAGTATCTTCTTTGACTATACAAGATGAATTTAGATATCAAAAACAGAAGGAAAATTGGACAATTTACAAATGTGTGAAAATTAAAATACACAGTCTTAAGCAATCAACAAACAAAGAAAAAATCACCAACGAACTTAGAAAATAAGGATAAATGAAAATAAAAATGCTATGTGCTGAAGTTTATGGAACTTAGTAAAAAGAATGCCTTTATTGTTATAAATATTTACACTAATAAAAAACAATAAAGTTGTTAAATGACCTCACTTTATAATCAAAGGAACTAGAAAAAGAAGATCAAACTAAACCCAAAGATAGCAAAAGGAAGAAATAATAAAGATTAGAGAAAAAAGACATAGAAGATAGAAAAACAAAAATCAACAAAACCAAAGAAAAGATGAACAAAATTAAGAAACTTTTGGATAGATGGACTAAGAAAGACAAGATTCAAATTACTAAAATCAGAAATTAAAGTGAGGATATTACTTACTCTACAGAAATAAAATACATTAAAAGAGAGTACTATAACCAATTGTAAACCAACAAATTGGGTAACCTAGATGAAATGGAGAAATTCCTACAAACACAAAACCTACAAAGACTACATTACAGGGATAGAAAAATCTAAATAGGCCTATAATTCACAAGAATATTGAATCAGTAATCAAAATCTCTCAGTAAAAATAAAACCCTGGACCTTATGGTTTTACTTGTGAATTCTACCCAACATTTTTTTTTTTTTAAATAAGAGGAAGGGCTTTATTCACCAGCCAGGAGCTTACAGTATAGAAGAATTCTAAATGGCCGCACTCCCTGACAGGCTTGATCTTTCCCTTTTTATCAACAGTCAAAAAGTTCCACCCCACAGGTACCCTTCTTATTGGCCAGTTTGAATCAAGTGAGAGATGTTATTCCAGCCCCTACAGAACTACAGTATTTCATGGAACTTGGAAATTTCCAAGTTCCAAGAAGATAAGTTTACAAATTCCCAAGAGCTGAGTCACTATGGAGAGGACCCTGCAAGTGTAGCCTTGTGATCTCCTTGAGAAGACCTGTTCTCCCAGATCTCACCTTTCTCAGGTATCCTCTCTCATTCTCCAGTTTTGAGATGCCAATATATTTTAATTTGGGGTCTCAGTATCAGCTTGTTTCTGCAGGTGCTGATATTAATTACTTTATAGCACTGAGGTCTTAGGGACTCATAATCCTCCTAAGACTTTTGCAAAAGATAAGAGGACACTTTTTAACTCTTTCTATGAGGCTAACATTGCTCTGATAGCATGACCAGGCAAAGACATTACAAGGAAAGAATATTATAGACCTATATCCCTTATGAAAATTAATGCAAAAATCCTCAACAAAATACTAATAAACTGAATTAAACAGTATATTAAAAATATTGTATAGCAGATTCTTGAATAATGATGTTTTCTCTATGTCACTTCATTGTTATGTTTGATTAAAAAAAAAGAATTTCTGGGTGGAATCACTGTCTGTATGGAGTATGCATATTTTTACCATGTCCAAGTGGTTTTCTCCGGGTTCTCTGGTTTCCTCCCTCATGCCAAGGCCAAATATGTGCAAATTAGCATATTACGTATTAGGTTAAGTAGCATGTCCAAGGTGTGAGAGAGAGAGAGAATATGAGTGATGTGTCCTGCGATTCAATGCTGCCCCTTCAAGACTGGTTCCCACCTTGCACCCTGAGCTACTGCAGTAGGCCACTTAAGACCCTGAACTGGAATAAGAAGGTTGAAAAGGAGTGCAGGAATGAATACAAATTATTGTAAAAGTAAAATTTGAAAAGTATACAATAATTGCACAAATGCATGACAATAAATGATTCAGTACAAAAGCATTATATCTCTTATTGTTTATGAAGTGTGTGGTGGCAGGAGATGCTCCTTACAATTTTCACTTTGCAAATGTTTATTTCTCGATTTAACCCACCACTACTACAATTACCATTCTCATGGATTCAGTAAAAATTGGGTGAACAATTATGTTACTTAGTTTTGTTAATCTCTCTTAAATGTGTGTATAGATCACATTTATTTCAGTGTTTAACGTTAGAAGTGTTATAGATCTTTATGTAAACATTTGGGGATGTTTCTGTGACCAGAAATATGCTGTACGCTGTAGGAATTTAACTGTTGTTTATTTCAATCAACCTAAAGTGATTTCATTATATATTCTTTCACTTGAAGTTACACTTTTTAGGAACCTACCGATGATGTTGAATGAGGTCTTACGTCATCAGGACCAAGATGTGCTTATTCCTGGAATGCAAGGATAGTTCAACATACGAAAACTGACTAATATAATACCCCACATCACAAAGCAAATCAAAACCTAAAAAGGAAGAAGATTCTTGCATACGCTACAAGATGGATGAAACTTGAGGATATACCTAGTGAAATAAACCAAAAATAAGACAAATAATTTTTTATTATACTTATGTAGAGTAGTTAAAATCATAGAGACAGAGAGTAGAATGGTGATTTCTAAGGGCAGGTGGGATGGGGTGAAGAAGGAATGGAGAGTTACTGTTTAATGTGTATGGAGTTTCAGTTTTGTGAGATGAAAAGGGTTTTGGAGATAGATAGTGGTGATGATTGTACAATAAGATGAATGTATCAGTAAATTGTATACTAAAAATGCTAAATTTTATGCTATGTGTATTTTACCAAATTTTTTTAATGTGAAAAAAATTCCATTTATTAGATATTCTGGAAGTGAAAATTCCTGCTCTAGTTTTATTCTATTTTCTTAACCTGGAAATGTCCCTTAACTTTTACATTAAATATTTTTATTATAGTAAAGCTCTGCTCTTCTCCTTATCTCCCTTAACTTCCTCACATGTCTTAAAGGCATGCATATTATTATGAGTGTTCCTTATTAATTAGACTTTGGGTAGGCCCTTAATCAGGAGAAAAATATTATATTTAGACTATTAGGTCCACACTTTGGCTCTTTAAATATCCCATCTTAGAGAAGTCATTTAACTTCTGTGAATTTTGTTTTCCTCATAAGCAATAAAAAAATACCTGTTTTATTCTTCTGATGTGTTATTTGAGAGTATCAAGTTAGACATTGTAAATGAAAGTGCTTTGTAGATTATCACACATTACACAGATGATAGGAATTGTGGTGACAAGATGATGATGATGAATGTGATAATAAATTGTTTTTATTTAACAAGGAAGTGAAAAAGCTCAACTCATGACATCCAACTGTCCCATGACAATTTGGCTTGTTTATATGTATGGTGACAGTTATGACTCCATGGATTTCCAGAGGGAAATTTTTAGGGTTGAGGGTCTTCCTTTCATTAAGACAGTGGCAAGACCTGGTAGAAACATAAGAAACTAATATGAAAACCAAGATGCCTTCATTTGCAGAAAGCAAAACCACAGTCTATCTTCAATTAAATTATTCTCAGTCGTAACCAATTACCAAATGCAGTTAGGTTATTCATTATGCAGAGACAGAGAATGCAGCATTGCTTGTATTATTTTTGTGTCAGTGGAGCAACTGAATACAGAACACTATTTTGCTTTTCTTTTAGTTTTTGTTTCTGTGAGCTGATTTTCACAGAAGGAAAGAAACGCTGCTCTCTCTCATATATAAACTATTATTTTCCCAAGTGTCTAGGTTCGGACTAGAGCAGAGCTCCATCCATCTTCCAAGACATTCCAACTTGACTGCTTTTCTGACAGCAATATCCAGGGTACTCTGTGAAATACTGAAGGCAATTTCGTTGGAAAATTAAAACTAGCTTTTGATAGCATTGTTGAAAATTTAAAGGACAATGGATAAATGTCACCCTCCTGGAGCTCTATAAAAGAAAACATTTCTGAGTTAAAATTCTAAATCCCAAGTTATGATTCCTTCACTTCCTAAGTAACTTTGCCAACCTTCAGTTTTCTTATCTATAAAATGGAAATGCAGTATGATGGAAGCCATTGCCTAGGGTTATTGTGGATGTATGATGTGTTAATATAGCCAAGTAACTCAGTAAGGGCCTACTGCCTAAAAAACATTCATCAGTGGTACTGATGATAATGAGATGGTAATGAGGGTTTTTAGGCTTCATTTACTTTTCTATTCTTTCACTCTACAGACATCTCCTTGAGTGTTTTCTATGTGTCAAGCAAGAGGTTAGACCTTGAGATAGTGAAAGTGGAATCCTCCTCTCTTAACTTCTTTCCACCACATCCCAGGCACATTGTTTTGAGATTCTATTCCTCTTCTTTGTAATACCTCTCCCAAACCCTTATTTTTACTCTATTTGTATCACCCCTGAGTCTCTCTCTCTCTGAGTGTTTTCAGAGATTCAAATGATCTCCTTGATTCTAGTCTGATCTTCCAATACACCTTCACCTTGGATGCAAGAGAGGTCATTCTAAAACTGAAGTCTCATTCTGTCTCTTCCTTATACTTCAGCTGGGATAAAACACAAATCTTTAGCACAATGTTGGTATTGGTGTGGGATTTGTTTGCCGACTCTCTCCAGTCCTGTTTTTGACTATATGTCTTTATATACACCCTACCCTGTGAGCCTTTTGAAAGGTGTTGCAGACTTTCATCCCCAGTGTTTATGGATTCTGGTCTCCTTGCCTGGAAAACTCCTTCTTGAGCACGATCCATCTCAGACTAAGTTTGCTTTCTTTCCTGTGGGCCCTCTTTTCCAGGTAGCTCTGATCTAGGCATGGACCCACTTGGTATCAAGACAATTTACTTTTCAGCCTCCTCCCCTAGACTGCAAGTTATTTGAAATCCATACCTTCTCCCAACACATTAAGAAAACAAAAAAGCTTTGTTATTAAGTAAAGAAATGGCTAAAATATCATCTTTGTCCATTCAGAGTTTACAATATAGTATGCAATGTCTGCGTATATTGCATTAATACTAGAAATACATCATAAAGTTAATGCTAAATATAAAAGTAACATTAAATATGAAGAGCAGATGTCAAATGGAGAACGTATGTTAGGAACGCTAGTCTCAAGCAGTTTAAACTCTGAGACTAAAACTGGAACGTCTCCGATTCCATACTCTAATGTCTTTGCTCAACTGGCTTTGAGTCTTTCCAGAACCCATCTCCTTCTTCGTTCTCCTGCCCAGCTTCAGTATACCATTATTTGGATTCAAACAGTACAATAAACCTGTTCCTGCTCAAAAAGAAATTTTACTTAAGACTTTAGTTTATAAAATTTTGTTGGCAAGTATTACAAACAATAGGAATACTTAATTCAATGTGAAGCATTTCTATCTCTCTATTATTAACAATTTTACTATCATGAAGATATATCCCTACTATCATTAAGACATATCATGAAGATATGATATCCCTACTATCATGAAGATATATCATTCAATGACAGCTAGATTGATGTGTATATAGTATAGGTAGCGTCCTGTAGAAATATATGTGATTGAAATAATTTTCTTTGGCAGATGAGTAGTAAGCTTAAAATAAAATCATAATTCCCTGGGTAATTTTGGTAAGATTGCTCATTGCCAAATGTTCCTAAATTTCTACTTGAATAAATTAATAGACTATTTTATACCAACTACAAAATTTCTATTGTTTTTCAAATATTATATATTCTTTCAAAAAAGGAAAGTTCAAAATCTCATCCGTTTAATCGTGGCTCACATGCATTTCATAATAACAATTCTCTAAATTTATTTTAGGGCTCAAGATGTAGCAGAGTGCTCAGACAGTAAATCTCATTTGAATTTCACAGGGAGAGACAACTTCCCTCACCAACCTGGGAAGTCTCAATAGCTAGAATAAACTCATTGGCTAAAAGGTTTTGTCAAATTGGGTTGCAATAATCCATGTGTTCTGTTATATCAAAAGGATATTTCCCACAGTTACTCTATATTTTTCTTAGTCTGTGACTCTAAAATCTTTTACATGGTAGGTATTAACTTGTAATACTTCAAAAATAATTGGCTGATTAATGTCTTCTGCCTTAATTTTAACAGGGCTAAAGTTGCATCATTTCTTCTTGTTTTTTGTTTGTTTGTTTCTATTGAGACAGCATTGTACACTGTCACCCTGGGTAGAGCGTCATAGTGTCATAGCTCACAGCAACCTCAACTCTTGTACTCAAGAGATCCTGCTGCCTCAACCTCCTGATTAGCAGGAACTATAGGCGTGTGCCACTACACGCAGTAAGTTTTTCTGTTTTTAGTAGAGATGGGGTTGTGCTATTGCTCAGGCTGGTCTCAAACTCCTAAGCTCAAGCAATCCATCTACCTCGGCCTTTCAGAGTGCTGGGACTACAGGTGTGAGCCAACATGACACATAATTTCTTCTTTAACAAAGCTTCTGAATGACCAGTTGTGTACCATCAGTGAGGTATTATATGTTAACCTTGCTAAAGCTCAGTTCTTTCAATCATAACGTGAGTAAATAAACAGTGGATAACATGAAGTATTCATCTGAAGATTTGATGAGGTAACCTGTGTGAGATACTGAGCACAGAGCTGGCTAAAATTAAGAGAAATAAAAACAAACAAACAAAAAAGAATGTCTACTACTCACTTAAATCAAATAGGCCAATTCTAATCATTTCAGTAATTTGCTATTGACTTTGGAGAAATTGTATAAATGAAAATAAGTTGATATTTACATTATAAAATTAAAGGTGGTTGGATACTAGGGGATATTCTAGTGACTACCCTGCACAACTTTTTAATATTGTCTCCAAAAGGACTGCACATTGGCCTGATATGGCTGTGTCAAGAGACATAATTAGGTGTTGAGAGAGCAGAGATGGGCTACACCAGGGTCATTGGGAAAACTGGGAATAGTACATGAAGTATCCTGGAAGGGAGCAGCCTGTGACTGTTCTCTCTGATCTTCTTCCTTGGCCTTCTCTTTGATAAGTGTGCGTGTATAGATATATGGCATGTTCTCAAGTGACAATATAGATCTCACAACCAACTCAGGAGTGGGTGTAGCTTGGACTGGCTGGAGAAGGGAATCCAGAGCGGGCAGGATGGAGGTCTTCCTTACAGCACTGCATAGGAATGGATCAAGTCAGTCACTGTAATATGTGCAATAGTCTGAAGCCTTGATGATGCATTGAAACAGATGCAAAATGCACTTTTTGTAGTAACTAGGATTGTTTAGCCAGATAAAGTATTTGCATTAACCAAGGAACAGTCCTTCCTACATAATTACTATTAATTGAATTAGATGAAAACTAGCTGTTCAATTTTGTTTTGTTATGCTTGTGAACAGGACAGACAGGAGATGTTATGACCAAAAATGAGTAGTTTTCAATCAAATATTTTACCTTCAAAATGTCGATGTCTTGTTTGTGTTATACAGCCTATTCATCTCTTCGCCCATTAAACATATCTCAGGGGTCCCTTCTATGTGTTAAACTTTAAAATGAGTTCTGGGACCCAAACATGATGAAGACAGTGTCCCGGCTGTGAAGGATTGCAGAGTCATGAAAAGATGTCCAATCTCTAAACAGACAACTAGAGTGCCAAGAAATGGGTGCCAAAGTCGATATATGTCTAGGTGCTTTGGAAGTACAAAGAAGAAACCCTGGGATCATCCTAGGTGAGGTAAAGAAGGTTTTAGAACTAAATCTTGAGTCTTACAAGATAGTTAAGAGTTGGAAAGTTAAATAGAGAGAAGGCATTCTGGGAAGGGGAAAATGTCTATATATATACATATATATATATGCCATATATCTATACATGGGGTGAGCAAAATCACAGTGGCATGTAGCATGTGTACATGGAAAATGATTCTTGTGGGAACAAAATACAAGATAAAGTGACAGGTGTAGGAGCAGGGATGCTAGGCAATCATACAGGGCACTGTAAACATAGGAAAGAAATTAGGCTCTCGCTCTTTTTCTCTCCCCCATCTTCCCCTCTCTCACTTCCTGCTCTCTTCCCCCATCTCTCTTCCCGTTCTCTAATATAAAATAAACTTATATTTTTAGATTCTTAAAAAAAGAATCTTAAAAATTGCATTTTAGGAATAGGGTGTCCTTAGAGGTTCTCAAGCTGGGTTTTGCCTTTTAGAAAGACCATTCCGGAGATGGATATTTAAGAAATTCATTTAAAGGAGAAAACACCAGTGGCTATGACACAAGTGCAGATAGAGATAAGAGAGAAAACCTCAACAGTGGATGTAGGAGTGCCAAGGGGAGTTCTTGTTCAGAAGAGATAGAGGCCATATCACCTAAAGGAACTTAGTGATTTATTAGATATTAAAAGTGAGATGGAAGTGAATATAACTCTCCACTTCTAAACTTTAGTGACCAATGACTTGTGTAACTGTAATGTCCATCTGTCCTACTGTGCCATTAGCTTCATGGGACAGGAGCTGGATCTGCTAGTCCCTGGCTACAGTCACATCATTTTGAATAGTTCCTGGCAAATATTAACACTCGATAAATGTTTGGTGAATTAACACATTATGCTACATACAACCTGCAAGATGAAATTGTTCAGAGGCGAAGATGATGAAGTCCATATTGGGTATGTTGGGCTAGATATTGCTGTGAGACATGCAGAGGGAGATAAAGAGAAGCAATTAAGTGTGTATGTGTATGTGTGAGGGAGACAGAGAGAGAGAGAGAGAGAGAGAGAGAGAGAGAGAGAGAAAGAGAGAGAGAGAGAGAGAGAAAGAGAGAGAGAGAGAGAACCATGGGAATGGCCAGGGTAAGAATCACTGAAATTCCCAGTATAATGAGTGGGCACCTTATACAAGAGCATATCTCTTTTTTATTGATTAGAACCTGAATACATTTCCTGGTTGGTCAATTGATTTTTTTCACTTGATTGATTTCTGAACCGAAATACTTCTTTACTACTTGGGCTAAATGAGATTTTCAACTATACTTCATTTAATTCTTACTCTATGAAAAACTATATAATCTAGGGACTAAGTGAGTTCCAGAGGTTCAGACATGAATTTTAATTTAGGTTATAAATGCTCCAAATTAATCCTGGAAGAGAGAGCGAGCGAGCAATAGACCAAAGAGATGAGGAAAAATAAATTGAAAAGTAAACCAAACTGATTAAGAAACTTATGAAGACTAAAGACTCCATGGTAAATGTTAATTTGAGTTATACCCCAGGAAAGTTCAAAGTAGGGCTATTTGAGGCTGAATCCACCTGGCAAAATCACTCAACCACATTGCTAAATCCCAGATTTGGAACAACAAGACTATAGAATCAGCTTTGAGCTAAGTCTAAGATCAACATCAAAGTCAACATCAAAGAAAGAAGCTTCACCCTCAGTGCTAACTCCTCGTAGTAGCTGCAATTGATTAGTGATGTCTGACATGGGTATGGTAGTATCTGAGTCAGGAACTGGTCATTACTGATCTGGATAAAACCATAAGTGTCAGTGTGACTCAATGCAAACTAAGACCTACTCAGTCCATTTGCATTGAACTGAGGAGCCCCATGAGGCCAACACCAGCAAGCACTTTGCAAGGTGAAACAAGGGCACAGCTCCCTCCAAGGTTCCCCACTGGCTTTTATTGATTCTTAGGCATGAGAAAATGCAGTGCAGCAGAAAGCTTCAGAGAGAGAGTACAGGTTAAAAAACAAGTAGTTTTTCTGTGACTTCATGATTGACCCCTAACACATCCTCTTCACTGCACTTCCGTCTGTCCTTAATCTTATCACTGCTAATATGTGACCTCAGCCTGGAACAGCGTGCTGTGTCTAGCGAGCATTGTTTTCAGTATTCAGGGCCAGCAATGATTCTTGGCTTCTGCCCAGATCACTCTGTTCCTTTTGCCTAGCACTTTTAACCCTATACTCTATCATACACATGAAAATATGAATAAGAGTAAAATGAACCACTGAAACTCAGAAAGGACCTTACAAATCATTTGATGCCAGAATTCCCCGCACAATATACATTCCAGGTGGACCTCTAAAGATAGAGGCTTTAATCTTCAAAATACTGATTTTGTATTTAAAAAGCTCTAGCCATTAGAAAGTTCTTTTTAAGAATTATAGATGGGCGGCACCTGTGGCTCAAGGAGTAGGGCACCAGGCCCCATATTCCAGAGGTGATGGGTTCAAACCTAGTCCCAGCCAGAAATAGCAACAACAAAAAAATAAGAATATTGGGCGGCACCCGTGGCTCAAAGGGGTAGGACGCCGACCCCATATGTTGGAGGTGGCAGGTTCAAGCCCATCCCTGGCCAAAAGCTGCCAAAAAAGAATTATGGTGAAAGTAGGTTTATTTTAACCTCTGTCCAGTCTCTCAAGTTCTACTTCTCAAGAAGATATAAAGTAAGCTTCATCTTTAAGATAAAATAATATCCAAGAAAACATGCATAGAGGTTAGTGAATTACCTGACTTTTCAGTTTTTTACAAAGAAGCACTCATTTAATCAAACTGATGCTTCGCTTGCTGTGTTGACCATGTAATCAGACGCTATGCCATCTCATCCCCTGCCTTCTTGCTGGCCATTGTCAATATTCTGGGGAAAACCTTTTCCTATTTTCGCAGATGTATATTTAAAACATTCCTAGCGCCTCCCTCAGTTGTTAAATTTAGCGGGGGGGGGGTAGTTTAAACCAATTTGCAAACATTTATGTGAGGCTTACTCTGTGCTCAGTGGTGGGCTTAGATTTTTGAAGAAATGTATCTTATTGTTGTTGCCTCCATGAAGCTTTTCTTACATCATGTAATAGTACCATCTGCTCTTCCTTTGCTTGGTGTGTTTCTAATCAATAAGAACCAGATAGAGGGTTCCTCAATTACAAATCCTAATGGAGTTGTATATAGAAAAGGCCCGGAAAAGTTGTCTTACTTATACTTAAAGTCAGTAAGTTTACCCCAATGTGTAAGTTGGTTCTCTTCTCTTGCTTCTTTTACTTTAATTCCAAAGAGGAACCTTAAATTCCTCTTTGATAACAGAGTTCTTGATAAGATGGCAACTTTGTATATTTCTTCATTGAAAGGAAGCTGCATTTTATATCACCTGTCCGATCTCTCCCTTGACCATGCCTGATCAGTCAAGGCATGGCCGTCTTACCCAAAGAAAGTCTATCTCTAGTCTATAGATTTGTCCAATTTCACGGACCAAATAGATTCTTTTGAGAATTTGAAGGATAGATATGAGGATATGGTTGTTTGGTTGATTCTAGTAAAAAAGGAAAGGGGGACGCATAGTGAAGAATAGACACTCAGGAGAGGAAGTAGTGATGTTAAAGGCAGAGAACACCACGGGAGGAGAGAGTTGATGCCTGCTTTTAAAGGGAAAACAATTAAAGAGCCCATTGAGTTCTTAGAGGTATCATCTCATCACTGGAGTTACTATTCTATCTTAAAGATAGTCTGGTCTTTTTTAGGCTCAGACACATGACCGATTTCCCGTGATTTGTATTTTATTTGTATATTTACACTCAGAAGGTGTCTACCTTCACACTAGCTTTTGAAACAAATGAGTGAATCTGTTTCCCATTTGACCACAAAAATTTATCTCGGGCACAGTCACACTCAGCTTGCCTGAGGCTCGTGCACTGCAAGCGTGATGGGAAGCAACTCACCAGACGGCTTTCTGTGGAGTTCCAGTAAGAGAAGATTCAAATATGCAGCCCGAGGCCCTGAGGAGTGACAGTGACAAATAACTGTGTCCAAAGGGGAACAATACGAACTGTGATTCATCTCATGTAAAGAACAGCTGAGGACTCTTGATATGATAAGCTTAAGAAAATAAAAAGCTTAGAAGCCGTGATAGCTAACTTCAAATATATGAAGAGCAAATGCAAAAAAGGAGTCCCAGGCTTGTCCTACATGTGCAAAAAGAAAAGAAATGAGATTAATGTGGGGATGGGGTACATGGAGACAGATTTTCTTTAAATATAAATATTGTGACAGTTCAACGCATTTTAACATTATAACCTACGTTGATCTTCTTTTCAGTTCCCCTCTACCAAAAGGAATGAATTATTGATCAAAGCAATTTTGTAACTCTTTTTCTGGAATAGTCATCAAAGCTGTCATCCTATGAGATCTGACAATTATGTTCATGAACTAGTCCTAGAAAAGTGCTTTGAAGGTGGATTGGGAGCCAGCCCAGTGCACATCTTCCCAAGGGGCCTACTTCAAAGGTCATGATAGGAAGTGAAGCAATGGGGTATGTAGCACTTTTTCTAGGACAAGTTCACGGACTTAATTATCCAACCTTCATAGATGGTTGCACTTGCGTGTTCTCCATCATGAGAGAATTTCACAATGGAAAGGCTGTTTCTGTATGAAGGCAGTTAGGAAAAGCTAAGTGTGGGTGGCACCTGTGGCTCAAGGAGTAGGGCGCTGGCCCCATATACTGGGGATGGTGGGTTCGAACCCAGTCCCAGCCAAAAACTGCCAAAAAAAAAGAAAGAAAAGAAAAAGTTAAGTGCCTGACTTGCTTTCAATTCAAGATTTCATATCAAACGGCTTCTGTTTTTTAAAACTAAGAATTGACCTCAGGAAGAGATTTTCCATTTTAAAACCTAGGCAAAATAAAACTAGTGATTCTACCAAAAGAGTTATGCACCAATATTAGCTGATAGACAAGTAAGCTAATCACTGCTTAAAGAAAATGAGTCACTGACATAAGATGATTTGTCTCTAAGGCTACGATTTGCACAGCTGCTTTTAATTGTCACAGATCTCCAAAGATTCAAAGGTCTACATCAAGGTCAAAAAAATGCCTGAAGAATTTTTTTTTATTATTATTTTAAGACTGTCACCTTTACTAGTGATGGAAAGTTGTTGGATTTTGTCTATAAACTTTGAATATTTTCTATTTCAAAATAATAATGTCACCAAACAACAGTGTGTTTAAGAGATTAAAAATAATCTAGACAGTTCTAAAGGGCTTTTTTGAATGCAGATTCAGGAAAACAAGAAAGCTTTAGGTTATTAAGGATAACTTCAGTTACAGAAGGCTGGTGTTCATGTCCTCATTCAATTGATGGATAACAAACACGAACTGTATTCACTAATGAAAACAGTTAGTGTGAATTTGGAGTAACATGTAAGGAAGGACTCAAACATTTTCTTTTAGACAGTGTAAAGGATAGAAAAATTATAATATAAGCAGGACCTAGTTCATATAGCTTCTTACTGGCTTAAGGATATTTGGGACTTACCTTGGGGGATTCCTAGCTCCTCTCCATCTCCTGCTGAACACAGTTTGGGGGCCAGTCACCAGTCAGTACTAAGACATATTTGTTTCTCCTGCTTTCTGTGCCGTGTGGCTGCCATCATGGAAAGATCTAGGCAGTAAAGAAAATAATAACATGTAAGGACCATTACAAATTTCTCCACGTTCTCCTCCTTCCTCAGTCAATCCACTTTTTTTGTTATTAAGTCATTTGTACATAGATCATACTTACATTTATGGCATTATGGGATTCGATGTGTTGATTATTTGTACAAATTACAGTGCTTACATGCTACTAATCAACATAGCTTTCACCTCATTTACCCAATTACAGTGTTAAGACATTTGTGTTCTACACCTGTTCGATCCAACTTGTACTTGCATTATGCTCCATAGGTGTGGTCCCCCTATTAACTCTCCCTCTATCAACCCACCCCTGTCCCTTCCCCTCTCCCTCCCCTTCCCTCCTTCATCCTAGGCTATAGTTGTGTTTTATTTTTCATATGCAAGTGTGAGTGATTATAAATTGGTTTCACAGTAGTGCTGAGTACATTGGATATTTTTTTTCCACTCCTGAGATACTTTACTAAGAAGAATATTTTCCAGCTCCATCCATGTAAACATAAAAGAGGTAAAGTCTCCATTTATTTAATGCTGCATAGTATTCCATGGTATACATGTACCACAATTTATTAATCCTTTTAATAAAGGTCGACAATCCACTTTTGTTTTCAGAAAATATAATCATTTCCATGTGATGGTGGTTGCTTTTATGTCCTTTGGGCTATATTCACACACTTGGGCTTTCTCTCTCTCTCACTCTGCATGCCCTTAGGTGTGGCCATTTTACTTCCTTTGACCAATGAATTTGAACAGAAGTAATGTCTGTGTTGCTTTGGGGCTGCAGTATTTACTGATAGTAGATGCTCTTGAACTCTCTTTTCTCTCTGCCACAGTGACATCAAATGTCTCATTCAGCCTGGATAGTGAATACCCACAAAGAGGATGCAAAGGTGGGTGGCCAACCACCCATATCACACTTGTAGCATGAATGAAAAGAAAATAAAACAGCAACAACAAAATACCTTTCTTATCTTAGTTGGCTGAGTTTGGAGTTTTGGGTATGGAGTTGCAGTATAAAGATCCTGACTGCTAGAACGACACTCGTCTTGCTAGACAGCGTTGGTAAGTGTGAGGGACGTGTAGGAAGGCCCAGCGGGGGGAGAGTCTTCCTTCCACTCCCAAACAGGTGAGTGAGAACTGTGAACTTGAAAGCAAGATCACACGATTGTTTTCTGCCCTTTCTGTCCCCCCATGAGACCTTAGTTAGTCTCGGGGGAAAGAAGAAGGGAGAGATTAGTTAAGCTTGAACCTGAAAGAAAGGTAAACCCCAAGTTGGTACCTTCAGCAAGTTGGTGTCATCAGGCCTCATCCACTAGGCTGGAAAAACACTAACTTGTTGGGGTGACATAGGATTAGATTGTTTCTGGACACTAAAGCTAAAAGTGAAACAAGCTATCAATGGCTATAATGACCAGAATTTCCCAAGTAGTCATTGGTGGAGGTATCTTTTTATAACAAAAATCTAGACCGGTTTACATAGTGCAATGCTGGGGAAGCAAGCTGTTAGTGTTCAAACCCCTTCTTTCCCCACTACAAATGCTAGAGAGTTAATTTTAAGACAGGAATAACACTGTGTGTTAAAAATGCATTAGAAATACTTGTTGTGTAAAGCAACTAATGTCAACAAAGAGTTAGAAAGTGTTATGGATTCCTATGAATGAATATAGCTCCCACGGAGGTCATGACACTCTGCTTTGGGGTTTTTTCCTAGTCTGATATTAACTAGCTTGAACAAGTTTATATATTTCTGGACTTCATCTGTCTGTGTGAATAATAATAGCTCATCTACCCAAAGGAAGGGGCTGGAAGCATTATCTCTTCAAGTGCCTTCCAGCCCTAACCTATTTTTTAATGAAATAAATATTTCATCATTATTATGTTTGTTAATGTGCCTCCAGTAGGGTTGATAAGAGCTGCATTTTATGAATTGTGGAAGGCTGAAAGGGTGAGAGGCAGAAAGAGAAGAAAGAAAGCCAGGTAGAAGGCAAAGTAAACATGAGATGATGGGACGTGAGGCAGTGAGAGGGGCCAGGAGAAGAACCGACGTTCACCTCTGTTCGGCCTGTCATTTGATATGTTTTCAAATCAAAATAAAATAATAGTAAAAACACAGATAATAAAATCAAACTGGTTAAAAATATCTGGGATTTACGGCCTCGTGATTCACAGAAGTTCAGAAATGGGTCAGCTTCAAACATAGCGGAAGCCGAGGCTCGTGGAGATGGTGGGGCTCAATGTCTTTTCTCTGTAGTGCTCTCAGCTTGGCTCTCCTCCGTGGGCTGACTTCATTCTCATGCTGGCTCCCCCCACGGAGGCGATATTGGCTATAAGAGTGCCAGGTTTCATGGGTATCTACAGGAAGAAAGAGTACTTCTGTCCTTGAAATCTGAGCAAAGATACAGAAGCTCACTGATTGACCAGTGTAGGTCACAGCTCCCATCTCTAGTCTCCAGAGTCAAAGGCACCGACTGTTTCCTCAGATCAGATCACATTTTCCATCCGTGCAGGTAAGAGAGAACAGCTTCTTCAGAACCCTGTGGGCCTCCAACCAGAAAATGGAGGGTGTTGGGAAGGGAAGGAGGAAGGGAAGCTGGAAGAGAACTAAAGATGCTACACGGCACCCTGGAAAGGTGGCTGTGCGTGGGGTTTGGGATTCATTAGCCTTGGGTCAGGTGGTTGCTCCTGCCACTCTGCGAATGGACAAGATTCGGAGACCTCCTTAAGATGGGGCAACCGAAGCCACCAGGGGGCCAGCTCCACAGAAAAGGAAACTGTGAGCGCTCATCACTGAATTCTCAGTGCCGGAAACACTGACGTGCACAAAGTGAACTGTGAATAAATACGATGAAAGCAGCCAACAGCACTGACCTCTTAACCTTGTTACAGGACTCTGGTAGATGCTGCATGTGAAAGCCCGGGCACGATGCCTGACAGCAGCTCCCACGGAATGACAGCGGTGGCACCAGGGACCAGTGTAGTAGGAATAACAGTAGTTGAGCAAGACATGAAATAGAAGGATTGCTTCATATGCTAACAAAGGTTAAACATTTAGAAAGATACAAAATAAAAAGCACAAAGAAAATTTCTATTATAGACATGAAGATGCAATCAAATAAATGATGTTTTAAAAAATTCTGTACTTTGTGCTGGCTTCAGCAGCACATATACTAAAATTGGAATGATACAGAGACAATTAGCATGGCCCCTGCACAAGGATGACATGCAAATTCGTGAAGCATTCCATATTTTGGGGGGGCAGCGCCTGTGGCTCAAAGGAGTAGGGCGCTGGCCCCATATGCCAGAGGTGGCAGGTTGAAACCCAGCCCTGGCCAAAAACCAAAAAAAAAAAAAAAAAAAAAGTAATAATAATAAATTCTGTACTTTTACTGAGTTTTAATATAATTCATACATGTCATGAAGAAATGGCAACTACAGATAGCACTGATGAGCAACAGGTTGGGCTGCTACTTGGAGCAGTGGATGGGGCAGCTAAGCGCTGCGGCAGCTGAGACTATGGTAATAGCTGGCAGTTACTCAGTGTTAACTATACCCAGGCACTGTTCTAAGACCCTACATATGATAACTCACTTAATTCTAAAACAACCTTATGTGGAAGTACTATTACTTTTACCATGACCCAGATGGGGGCACTGAGATGCACAAACTAACATGACTTGGCCCAGTTTACACAGTAGGAAATCGGCAGAGCCTGGGCGATACCTGGCTATTTCCAAAGCTTGTTCTTCACCACTGGCTTCTGCTTTCTCTGCATTACATGGGCCGTTTCTCAGGTGCTGTGTCTCCTGAAGGGACTTAGACATTGTTCCTTTTTCCTGAGAAAGATGGCTGCCCCTTGGAAGTTTCAGAAAAGAGAAAAAATATCAAACGTCATCAAAGTAAGCATGTCTTTAACGTTCACTAGCATTCCCTTTATTGTCAAGAAAAAAATAGTTTATTCTTTGCACAGAAGATGTAGATAGCAGGAACTCACGTAGATGAACACAGAAATGGACAGCTGATGAAAACGTGAAAGTAATAACTTTTCAGAAAGCAGAGACAACATAGCACAACATCCCGACGTCATCAGCTTCTCAGCCAATAAGTTATACATCCGGAGGCCACTGTGTGTTTTATGTCTAAGCTCAACCTCCGTTAGAAATAAGAAGCCTAAGAGTCTTCAGCTATCAAGGGGGCCTGAACAATTTTTGTTTCTTTATTCCTTGGTGGGCAGATTGTCTTCTCTCCGCCACTCTCTCTGAGGCATCTGTAGACAGAGGTAATTTGGAGGGGTGGTGATTCCCTTAATTCATTAGACTACGGTGCTCAACTCCTCAAATGGTGTAGTGTGGAAAGAACATGGATTTGGGAGGCAGACAGACCTTCATTTAAATTCCAGCTCTGACAGTTTCTTGCTGGTTTAGTAAATGGATCAGTGCAGTAAGTTTTGGGAGCTCATCCTAACGTTTGACCTACCATCCCCACAGTCCTTATTTTAAACCAATTTCCATGAAGTGAAAACTCATCAAACCAAATGATCTTGAATTGAAAGGAAGAGAGAGATACTTTTTTCCTGGCCTCAGCCAGCCTTGAACAGAAGTGTTGTCACTTCTGTTGACAATGTCATTTTGAAAGAAAATAGGTTACTTCTTTGGGGCAATGACTTGACTGGGTGCATCTCAGTTTGAGACCTTGCGTGGAGGTATAAATAAGGGCCTATTATTAACTAGTATTATTGTTACCTAATATTAACAGTGGCAGTTTCCTGTAATGCATCGTATTGGGGCCTGCCAGGTCACTCTGGCCAAGAGACAGACAAATGGATTTAGCAACAGGCAACTCTCCCTCCACTCAAGTTTATTTCTAAACCTAAAGCTAAACCATAGCAGCAAAGGTTTGTAATGAGTCTAGCTGGAGAATGAGTGGTTTAGAGTCCTCTGATTTTATGGTCTGTTTTCAGTAATAATTTTGGATGACGATAGCATACAATACTAATCAGCTAATCTTCCTGCTCCAGCACTGATCAGCCCTGAGCTGCACATCATTGCCCCAAGCACCCAACACAGTCTCAGGCCCCTTGTTGCACTTGATAAATACTTACCAATGATCCGATGAATGAGTGAATGAAAATCCTCGGCTGTTTAATATACAGAAGCCACACACTTTGGGGTGAAAAGAGCTGGATGTGAGACAGGCATATGCCTGGAGCTAATTAATCCCTGCCTCATGTTCTCATTTCATTTTCTGTACCGAATGGATCACCAAGCCCACACATTCCATTTTCCTGAATATATCTCATTTTACAGTAACTTTTGGATTCACACCTCTTGCTTCATCTTCCTGACTTTTTTCCTGTATGCAAATTTCTTATCCTCCATCTCAACCCTCTCCAGCCTTCTGGGTGATCTACCATGTCACTCCCCCAGTTCCAAACCTCTCAGCAGCTCCCAAGAAGACAGGTGAGACCCTGCTGGTGATTCAAACACAAGGGGGACCTGCCTGATATAAAACTTTCTTCTTCTAAGTGGCCTTGATGGGTCAGGGCCACAATACCATGTCAGCTGACTTGCGCTTACTGGCACAAGGAGGCGACCCCCCAACCCCACCAAACTCCACACTCCCATTTTCCCACCCTCATGCCACTACAGGGACGGGCTCGCTCTCAACTGAGACTGCAGTCCTGTCAACTCAAAGGAAAACCCAAATGTCACTTCCAGTTTCCCCCAGAAGCTTTACACAAAGAACAGAGCCGAGGTGACTAATTCTACATCACCTTACAATGATATGCTCTGAATTTTAAGCACCCAAATGCATTTTCCCAGGCTCTTTTCCCGCACAGTTTCTCTAACCTCTGACTATCATGGGGGAAATTTAATCCATATGTTTCTGGTTCATTTACACTTAACTTATCAAAATGCTGCACTGTAAGAATGATTTGATGTCAGAAAAGCCTTGTGGGCCTCATTTATACACGTCTTTTCTTTGAACCAGGAAGTTGAGGTTTGCCAGAAAAAGCAGAAATCAACTCTGTAAAGACTCCTTCTTTTTCTAAACTGAAACATTAGAACGTCTTACAATGTGAGAACTTCTAAATCCCAAATGCCAGGGTTTTATTGCTTAGGCATCAGTGTGCCCACTAATCTTTATTTTCCTTTCTCTTCTCACCCCCTACCAGACTGCGTGTCGCCATTCTTAAAGACATAGTCGAGAAACAAAGAGTTAACTGAAGAAATGGGAGTAGACCGAGGGCCCAAAAAGTAGTGATATGCAAGTAATTGCCCGTGTAAGACTCCACGCCATTCAGCATAAACACATTTCCTTCCGATTTACTGAGCTAATGGGGATGAATGTGCTATCACATGACTTACCCTGCAGCCATCAATTAAATGAGTGTCGTTGGTCACCCTAGATAGTGCTGTCCAATGGAACACTCTGCCCAGGAACTTGTAATGGTCAATGCAGTAGCCACTTGCTGCTCCAGAGCACTTGAAATGTGACTACCAGGCTTGAGAAACTGAATTTGTAATTTTTTTCATCTTAATTAAATTAAGTTTAGTGATTTAAATAGATGCATTTGGCTAATGGCTATTCTATTGGACAGTACAGCTATGGACGCTACAGGAATGAAATAGCTGTAACATCCTCTTTCTTTTAGCTTGAGTGTGTATGGGGCCTTTATCATGCAGCACACATAAATTCTCAGTATTAACGATGCTATCCCATAAAGCTGGGCATAGTGGCTCACACTTGTAATCCTTGCATTCTAGGAGGCCGAGGCAGGTAGATTGGCCGAGCTCAAGACTTTGAGACCACCCTGAGCAAGAGCAAGCCCAAATCTCTACTAAAAATAGAAAAACTAGCTGGGTGTTGTGGTGGGCACTTGTAGTTCTGGCTATTGGGAGGCTGAATCAGAAGGATCTCTTGAACCTAAGAGTTTGGGATTGCTATGAGCTATGAAACCATGGCACTCTACCCAGGGTAACAGAGTGAGTTTTAAAAAGCTTTTATTTTTTTAAAGTTAGCAAATAAAGCTTTATAAGAGTGGAAAAGTCTAATTGAAACAAGAATATGTTTCAAACTCCAATACAGAAACCAATTCAAAGTTTGAGAGATCTTTGTTTAATAATAGAATATTCTCTTAGAAAATATTCTGATCTAGACTTGGCACCTGTAGCTCAGCGGCTAGGGTGCCAGCCACATACACCAGAGCTGGTGGGTGCAAACCTGGCCTGGGCCTGCCAAACAATAATGATAACTACAACAAAAAAATAGCCAGGCATTGTGGCAGGCATCTGTAGTCCCAGCTACTTGGGAGGCTGAGGCAAGAGAATCGCTCAAGCCTAAGAGTTTGAGGTTGCTGTGAGCTGTGATGCCACAGCACTCTACCTAGGGCAACATAGTGAGACTCTGTCTCAGATTAAGGAAAAAAAAAAGAAAGAAAGAAAGAAAATATTCCTATCTATTATAGAGAAGACGATTTAACCCATATAGTTTAATGACTAGAGTAATTGGACTTGAAAGAGAATATGTTGCTTCAGAAGTTATTGTCCATGGGATGGCCTATCTTATGGCTTTATAGCTCATTCTTAAAATCACTTTGAATGTATTGATAAGACAAATAAACAATACATTGCCAAGCAAGTGAATTTTACTTTCAGATATAATAGCTGATGTTACCACAGGTACTTGAAGATATCACAAAAGGTACATGACCATTTCTAATTGCTAGAAGGTGCCATATCTAAAGGCAGCCTAAGGTTTATACTAGAAAGCCCCAACCTTCAAAACAACTGAAGGCAAAAAAAGGGAAAGAATAGTGGTCAAAGACCACTGCTCTACTTCAGACAAGAATACTTAGAGGCCTACAAGCAGGAGAAAATTAGGTGTATTGCCATGGCTAGTGGCTAGAGTAAGAACTAAAAGACAAATATCTGTATTTTTAACTTCAGATAGATTTTTACATCAGTCACTAGAGTCAAGAGCTATCAGGGCAAGCCAATCTCCCACAGGGAACCTCTCACATTCCACTTTAAAACTTAGCCTGCCCTCCTCAATGCACATTATAATTCTGGCCAAATTGTAGAAAAGATGCTGACTTTTTCTTTTCTTTTTCTGTTGTTTTTCTTTGTTTTTGGCCGATTAGTATTTGGAAAAATCTCAAAATTATTCATTAGGAAAAGGAAAGTTTATTTGAGCAACGCTTGGAGCTATTAAAGAAAAATTACAATTATTCACGAGTCTCTGGGGATCATGAGTCGCCTACCCACAACTATCTCCCAGTTAATTAAATTAATCAGTTAACTATTTCTCAAGTGCCTATCTTGTGCGTGGTGTGTGATCAAAGCAGCTTTTGTTGAGTATCTCCACGCTTCTCTCTTTCACCCACCTAGTCATTCCACAGCAAGCTCCAGCCCCACGTTCTGCTACAGTAAGCTGTGGAGCACTCCAGGGGACCCAGGGACTCCACCATTGGTCTCACTAGATTGGGAACTTAGAGCAAGTACTCTCAGGGCTGTTACTTGGTTATGCCAAAGAGCCTTAACTAGGAAACCTTTTGTTCACATTTGCCTGGGAAATCCTTCCTGTTACCACAGCCCAGTTTTCATTTCTTTCTCCATCGGCTATGCCTGTGGAGACTGGTCCCCACAGGGCTGAGCTGTGCTGCCTTGCCTTCCCGGGCTGACTCTGAGGGAGACTGCAAATGACAAGGGTTCCAGACCGTCACACTTCGTGCTGTGCACGCACTTTGTTCCACGGCTTTCAAAGCCATTCCCCCCTACCGTGGTGTGGTCAGCTAAAGTTCTTTGAAATGACCCTGGAAAATATCAGGGTCCACTCCTACACATCCCCACCTGTTGCTAAGAATGTTGTTTAGTTGTTGCTTCTATATTGTCTGTCTCTCTGAGCGCTAGATTTTGACAATTTCAGGTGGAGTCTGCCATGTGGATGGGAACTTATATTCATTAAACAACTATGTGGCTGCTGGGTGCTATTCTAAGTATTTTACCTGTGTTTCCTTTCTTAATCCATTCTAATAACATTCCTGTAAAGTAGGTACATAGTACTGAGTACTGTTCCCATTTTGGGGAGAGGAAAAGAGGACAGAGTCTTGGAGAGGTTCATTTGCCCAAATTTGCACAGCATGTAAAGAGCCAGAGATAGATGCCATGTTTCAAGTTCACCTACATTCTCAACTCGTGCTTTCTGTCCTCTATTCTGCCACAGGTAGGCTCCAAACAAAGCCTTCTTAGTAGGGAATTATTAAAGTGGCATACTTTTTTCAGATACATCCAAAAAAATCCATTATTGGGAAACTTGTATTTTCTACAAAGAAAATACTATAATTATATCAACATATAATAAATATTTTTCTAAAATCCCAGTATGCATATTTTTTGAAAACTATAGGTTAGGTGACCTGTATGAAACTCTTACCTGCTGTAATACTGAAGCAGAGACATATGCTGAGGATTAATGTCTCATTACTAATAATCATAAAACAAAGTAAACATTGATTAAAAAATGACTAAAAAATAACTAATTAAAATAAATATTTCTCACCTTTATGTCTGAGGGACACAGAGAACAAATAACTCACTCAAGTCATGCATTTATTTATAGCAGCACTGGGGCAGAAATCAAGTCCAAGTTTATCTAGCTTTAGAGCACACGCTGTCAACATTCAACAGCACCTTTTTGAAAATACAAGTGGGAAATTTTTATAGAAGGTCAAGAACTGTAGGAATAGGAGCGTTGTTGGGCTATGACCCACGTGCCTCATTTCCGAAGCAATAACCCAGTCAACACTTCAACTGTAATTTGCATGTACCCTCTGCATGTAAGGATTTCTTCATAGAATTCATCATCTAACTGGAGCCTGCAATCACTGTTCCTAGATGAAAAAAAGAGTGAGAAATACACAGCTATCAAGTGAGTTTCTGACTCAGCAAAGAATAAATACTTGCTAGACAGACCCTAACTTCTTTATAGCAGTGAAACTGGCCCTGGGGAGGAAAAGAAGCTTAAAGAGAGTAGGAGAAAGATTGACTTCTTTTAGCATTTGTATTCCCTCTAATGACCTTGAGGCCTGAGTCACACACCAGAAGGTCAAAGGGTCCTCACTGTCTCTGGCTTGAAGTTGAATGCTATTGCCAAGAACCATCAGGTATCAGTCACTGTTACCTCCAAAACTCTGGTGGACGGTGTGTGCTGAGGGCATCCGTCCGTTCAGCAGGGTCATAATTTCAGGGAAGGCAGTTAACATTGGCAGGTGAGCCGTAAGGTATCCAACCTTCAATTGTGAATCAAACAGCAAGCAGAAACGCCACTGAACAATATATCTACTGCCAACAGTTTGTTCATAAAATACAGCACACTTCCCAAGACAGATGGATAAAATCGCGTGCTGTGTACATCATCTCTGAGCCTGTGGGCTGGACTAAAACCAACAGCATCGGTAATCTTTCTACCAGAAAAGTTTGTTCCTGACCCGCCACCAATTGTATTAATGCCACAGCGGCAGACCGACTGCCCTGGAAAGCAGAAGGCACCATTCATTGGAAACAGCTTCTCCGAAGCCCCAGATGAAATGGTCCAAATTTAATGATCCAAAAAAAGAGACAGATTTTGCTTTTGCTTTTGTTTTTACCACGTCATCGGCAAAGAGATCTTTTACAGCTTGTAGTTAGTTGCGTGCCCTCATTCATCAAAGCTGCACCTCTCTGTACCAGAGTTCATGATTTGAAAAGCTGGACTTTCTTCCTTCATCGAAATTTTCTTGGCCATGTACTATGTGCAGGTGCTGATGATACAAAGACAAGCAAGAACAGTCAGATCCAGTCATTTAAAGGTTCACAAGCAAGAAGACGAGTGTCTATGATAGACGTAAGTAAGGAATTGATTTTCAGAGCCTGCACATCTATGGGGAGCATAGACGTGTGTACAATCAACTATTTCTGGGGGTGGGCCAGGCAAATCTTCATAGAGGACCACCTTGGGAAACCTGCATAGGGTTACGAGTAGAAGAGTGAGAAGTGCAAGTCATCCCTGCAGAGAAACCTACATGAACGAGTGTAGTCACAAATCATATTAGAAACGCTTTAGCAGTCGGTGTGGCTGCAGGTGGCCTGTGACACGGGGGGTGTGAGATGATGCTGAGAGTAGGCTGTGTTCGGCCCGTGGGTAGGCTGAGCAGCACAAACTCTGATGCACAGGACAGTGAAATAAAACTGTGGGCAACTGGCCTCATGCTAGGGCACCATGGCTTACTACGTTTGACATGGGAGCAGAGAACTTGTGCCCCGACTACCAACAGCTAAAATCTCTGCCACTTTAATGGTGGCTCAGTGACTCTGAGGCACACTATGTGTACTGTAGTATAATTTATAGTTTTTATGTTTGTCACACATTGGGGCCATTTTTGTTATTTCATTTTTCTCTTAATTACTGGTGAAGAAAGGGTCGTAGCACATACCATGTGTAACATACCATAGACACGTCTGTAAAGTGCATGTGGACAGGTAAAAGGGAAGCATTGAGATTGTCATTGGATACCAGAGGTGGCGGGTTCAAACCCAGCCCCGGCCAAAAAAAAAAAAAAAGAAGAACCTGCTTTTTGGGTGGCACCTGTGACTCAGTGAGTAGGGTGCCGGCTCCATATGCTGGAGGTGGCGGGTTCAAACCCAGCCCCAGCCAAAAAAATAAACAGATTTAGAAGTGTACTATAGGCGTCAGCCACGTACACCTGAGCTGGCGGGTTTGAATCCAGCCCAGGCCCACCAAACAACAATGACAGCTGCAACCAAAAAAAAAAAAAAATGGTCGGGCATTGTGGCGGGCACCTGTAGTCCCAGCTACTTGGGAGGTGGAGGCAGGAGACTCACTTGAGCTCAGGAATTGGAGGTTGCTGTGAGCTGTGATGCCACAGCACTATATCCAGGGTGACAGCTTGAGGCTCTGTCTCAAAAAAAAAAAAAAGAGATTGTCATTGGAAGGGTTTATTTTCATTACCCTCTTATCCAGAGGGTAAGACCAGTTTTCCTCAGGTAAGCCAAGAATTTCTAGAATCAAAATGACACCTCTGTTAAAGAAGTCTAAAGCATTTTACCCTGGTGCCAATTGTGTTTAATCCTTTCATCCAACAAATCTTTCCTAGATACCTACTCTGACCATGGCCTGGAAATGACGCAGCAGAGAATCTGCCGCTAAGGATTTTCATTCTAGTAACTTCTCAGCCAGGCCAGAGTAGGGAGAAGGCAACTAGTCATTGTGGGTTTTGTTTAGACGGACGTGGGGAACGTGTTATTTGCCATCTTGAATGCAGGTTTATCAAGGAGAAAGAACTAATGCTGCTTCCTTTTCTATCCCTAGCACTCAGCAGACCCAGGCAGAATATTCATCAGGGGAGTGAAGGGCCCACCGGGACTCATGCATATTTTTATCAGGATGACTCTCTCAGCTACCAACAGGGCCCCACTCTTCATGAGATCTGGCCACAGCAGAATGCTGTTTCAGTGTACAGATCTTTCTGGAAGGAAAACAATCTGAGCTATTTATTGAAGTAAAGGGTTTTTCTTTTCATGAACACCCTTATACCAGGGTCTTCTACATCCCAGTGACCTTGTTCTCAAAGGTGAACACAGAAGACCCTCAGGATAGGGGGTACACTCAGAAGCCAGTCCGTGCCCTTCATGACGAACATGTTCTGTTCTTCAGTCATTCCAATTCTACGTGCTATTGATGGTCTGTTACATGTCACACATGGTGCTGGGCACTAAGCAATTTAGTTGCGACCACAGCAATTTGTCCTTGAGGACCTCACAAACCGGTAAAGAGAAACCAACCTAACAGCGAACGTGACACTTTGAGTGCTCAGTGTCTGTACACCATTAAGTCTCTAAGGAGCGTTACCGGTAGGTGGTATTACCTGATAACCATGCATCGTCCGACGCCCTCCCTCTGGAACTTCAGGGAGCCTGGAGGATTTGCCCAAGGTCACACACACCTACTTAGACAGCACAAACCCTGGGTGTCTGACACCGTAATGCAGGGTGTTAACACGTCTCATACGGGTCACCACTAATATTCCACAGATAGGCCTGCACATCTGCTTTTCAGAGTCTCTCTCGCCAAGTTGCCAAGAGCTGGATTGTCTGGGTTCGAGGCTTACTCCTGCTGTTTCACAGCATGTTTAATAACCGCACCTGCTTCTCACCCATGAATATGAATGATAATTATAGTACCTACCTCACATGGTAAGTAAACTGACAGCCCACAATACACAGAAGCTCACGTAGGAAGGGCTATTTCTCTTTGCTCTGAAAATGGTTTTGTTAATAGCCCTGTTTGTAGGTAGGAGAAAAAAGAGAAAAGGGAGCCTGTAGGGGACTGAATCAGGAACCTTCCTAAGTCTGAAAGTAGCACCAGACTCAGGCTATCCTCCCACACAGAAGACGGAAGGGAGGGCAGAGCCTGTGGCCTAGCGGGTAGGGCGCCAGTCCCATACACTGAGGGTGGTGGGTTCAAACCCGGCCCCGGCCAAACTGCAACAAAAAAAATAACCGGGCATTGAGGCGGGCGCCTGTTGTCCCAGCTACTCTGGAGGCTGAGGCAGGAGAATCGCCCAAGCCTGGGAGTTGGAGGTTGCTGTGAGCTGTGTGATGCCACAGCACTCAACCGAGGGTGATGAAGTGAGGCTCTGTCTCTACAAAAAAAAAAAAGGAAAAAGAGGGAAGGGAGGGGGTTAAAAGCTGCCTCGGCATTCCATGAGCTAAACTGGGCTTCCCCATCTAAGAACCAAGTCAAAACAAACTGAACCTCCCCACTAAGTCCACTCCTCCTCTCCTTTTCCCTTTCAGTAACTTAGGCGCAAAGAGCTGAAAGCATACCCGGGCCAGATCCACGCTTTCAGAGGAAGGGTCAAAATTTATGAAGCATTTCAGCAGCTCAAGTGCTTTTACAGAAAACGTGGGCGCACTCACTTCACACTAGGGCTTTTCAATTCCCGGATATATCATATCATTTTTAAAGAATTCTAATTTAGCTTCTTTATAGAGTATTGCTCAAGATGACTGTTTCTCTATGCTAGGCCTTCGTTTCCCAGTGTGACATTCTGAGCTTTCACTCCTCTGTGGGACTAAAGAATCAAAACAAACAACCTGAAGCAGATACCAGGAAATTGAATGAACAAACTTCCTTCGGGAAGCTGAGTAGAGACTTGCAAGTACAGATAGAAACAGGAGAATCTTTAGGACGTTTAGAACCGTAGACATTAAGCTGCCCAAGCCATTTGGAATATCTCACCAGAAGAGAAACATGTGTGAATGGATGCCATGCACAGGTGTGTGCACGTGTCTGTACGAATACACACACACATATTCATGTGTGTGCATGTGCTTGTACACATGTGCAGCTGTGGACAGAGGTGTGCTGCGTCCACATGTGGGGGGCAGACTTGCGCAGAGAGGCCTCTACTCATCTGAGAACAGGAGGGGGGCCCGATTGCCTAGGACTGCGGGGAGTCCTGAGGTTAGCAGAGAATCTGAACCAGGAATTAGATGGGATTTCTCGAGGGCAATAACCACGCCTTCTATCTTTTATTGCACATTTACCACTATGCTCATTGTATATAGATGACTTTAAATATTCCCTACAGTCCCTGTAGCCCTGTGCGATAGCCATTAACTCCCCCATTCTACAAAAGAAGAAAGTGAGTGTCAGAAAGGTTGAAGATAGGACATGAAGCTCGTTTCCCTGGGTCCAAAGCCTTGCTCTTTCTATGGAGCCAATTTCTGGGGAAGCCTCTTTTCCCCTAATAGCTACATCACTGGTGGTGCCTGGAAATTCCTCTGGCCTTTACACATTTTATATGTGGCAAGGAAAAACATTTTTAAAAATTAGATGTGTTAGGGCAGTGCCTGTGGCTCCAAGGAGTAGGGCGCTGGCCCTGTATGCCTGAGGTGGCGGGTTCAAACCCAGCCCTGGCCAAAAACTAAAAAAAAAAAAAAAAAAAAAAATTAGATGTGTTAGATCTAATAAGCAATTAGCTAAAGGCTTAAAGGTGGACACAATAATCAAGCATGATTTGAAAATCAGCAGGTTTTTCTGAGAGCTTTTCTAATAAATCTGTGATCCTCAGCTGGCCTTGACCACTACCTTTCAATTACTCAGTACGATATTTCAATTTTATTTTAATGTATTTTCACTAGTCCCTCTCTCCTAACCAAGGCACTCGATAAGTATTTGTTGAATGAATATTGAATGAAGGTAGAAAAGAATTATTCAAGGGTCACAGAATAGCCTCCTGGATTTTACAGTTTTGTTTCATTGATCTTTCTTAAAAAATACTCTCATAAAGACAGCATAAAATGCATTGGTTCAAATAAATGAGATTTGATTTTCCATGAAGAAACAAAGCCATGAGCCCTAGAATATCATTTGTCTTTTCTCAATGATCTCACGAGGCTTGTGGAGTTATTTAGGATAATGGTAGTTTCTATAATCAATACACCCCAAATTCCAATAGTTTAAATCAATAAAAGTTTATTTTGCATGCATATAAGAGCCCAGCACTACTGTTCTTTCTGGCATACAGTTTTACTTTATGTGAAAATTCAGGGATCCAGTTTCTATAGTCTTGTATCTCTGCCAACCCAAAGGACACTGAAGCCAAATAAAGGAAAAGAGAGAAAAAAAATATGCACCTGCTTCTTGAAAACCGTGACTCAGAATAACACATATTCCTTCCTTTCACATTCCACTGGAGAGTTCATGGCCAGTGCATGACAAGTTCTAACAAAGAAGCTTGAAAACTGTGGTCCCTAGGGCAACGCCTGTGGCTCAAAGGAGTAGGGCATGGGCCCCATACGCCAGAGGTGGCGGGTTCAAACCCAGCGCCTGCCAAAAACTGCAAAAAAAGAAAAAAAGAAAACTGTGGTCCCTGTAGTGGAGGCACCTTTCATCAATAGCCACCCCACACCACCAAGGGGAAATATTACTTCTTGGTAGAATCTGCCATCAGATATTACCTAGATGTGCTTAGACTCCCAAGGGAATGGCATATCACCTATTATGGGCACTACATTCAGTTTTTCTTATATATTATTATAATATTTCCCAAAGTTCTGTGAAGTATTATCCTAAATATCAGAAAAAGAAATTAAGTCTCAAGAAGAGATGTAACAACTAGCCCAAGATGATTGCCTGGTAGTGATGGAACATGGATTTCAACGAGGCACGAACTGATTCCAAAGCCCATCCTCTACCCACTGAAGCAAAGAAGGACTCAAACTGCTGAGGAGTCACACGCTTCTTCAAAATGATCTACCTGGTAGCTGAATCAATGCTTCATGTTATTGGATTGAACTCAGTGTCAAATTATATTGGATATTATACCCCCTGATTAGTGGGTGAGAAGCTGGAAAGGATATTTGAATTACTTATAGACAAAATAGCTTTGTCAGTAAATCTAAGTTAAATGAGTTCATATTCTGCTCTGCAATACGGTTAAGGAAATATTTAAACAACAAAATTGTAGAAAGAACTGGAATGCAACTGGGTTTCCGAACAACTGAAGTGAAGAATGCAAACACTTCAAAAATTTCTTTCGAGTGAAAAAGAGATACAGAAAGGGAGAGAGAATCATAAGATAGATATACATACACACAGAGAAACACAGAAGGTTTCTCTATACCTGTACATAGGTATAGATTTATAGGTGTATGCAGATAGATAGCTACATAGACACGTCTCTACAGATGTATATATACGTGCACATCACCTTGATTTCTCTCTATGTGTGAACTTTAATCACCTCTATTAAAGAGTGACTTCCTTCTATGATTCCATTTACACAAAATGTTTAGAGGAGTCCAGATCACAAAGACAAAAGGTAGATTAGTAGTTGCCAGAAGCTGGGGAAGACGGGGAAAGGAAAGCAATTGCTAACAGGTATAGGGTTTCCATTTTAGGGTAACAAAAATGTTCTGGAATTACTGGTGATATTAGTACAATCCTGGATATAATAAGCCACTGAATAATTATTCTCTAAAATAGTGAATTTTACAGACTATGAATTATATCTCAACAAAGGTATTATTCAAAATAAAAAAGAACAGCTTCCTCTCCAGGTTGAGGTGAATTGCCTCTGGCATTCAAGTGTCCTTAATTGTGGCTGTTGCCATGACCGGCTGACTCTTCTCCAGGGCCAGGTCAAATAAACAGAACAAAACATGTACAAAGGGGGGAAAATGATTACTTTCTCAGCCCATTGGAAAAGGGGAATAATCACAGTGCATAGATAAGAGAATGGGGTCTCACTTCTATGAATATGACCAGTCGAAGAGAATGGGGAAATCACCACAGAACAATCAGCTGCGGGAGAGTTATCTATACCAGACTTTGCTTTCTCTCTCTCTCTGTAAAAATGAGAATACATTTTCTTATTTTATATATAGAGAGAGAAAGCAAAGTCTGGTATAGATAACATTTCTATATTGAGAATACATTTTCTCAATGAGAATACATTTTCTCATTTTATATATATTCATACATATATACATATATTCCTTTATATATATACACACACACACATGTGCCCAGTGAAAATAGGGAAGCTTCATGGGCATTGGACTTAGGCACATCAGTTTCATAATTCTACCACTGACGAATCCCATGTCAACAGAAAGGTCGTATGAATCTACATGGTGCCCAATTTTATTTCTGCAAACATAATAACAATATCTCTATCATCTGATCATAGTAAGTAAAAAGGAATACAACATATGCAAAATATGAAAGCACTTAACATTTGTATATCTATAGCCTACGCATAGATATAGTAGGTGTCTCATATGTGTTAAAAAAAAAATGCTGCAACCAAGGGAGAAAAAAACAGTGAAGCAATTGGCATAATCAAGTCCGAAACAGTGAGCACACACCGACATTCAACCAAAAAGAAAAATGAATGGCCACAGGAGCTGACTTCTCTCATTTGTCTTCCTGACCAGTTGATTAATTAAGATAGACTTGGAGTTATCACTGTTAGTAAAGTCTAGAGCGGGGCACTGTAAGGATACTATAAATAATAGCAGTGATATGTCACAATTTTGCATTTTATCAAATATTTTTATGTCTACTCTCTGTTTTTATAATCCTTTCTCTGTCTTGGGAAATCCCATTTATGCTTCAAGATTCAGGTCATGTGTCACCCCCTCTCTGAGGCATTTGTTGACCTTGCCACTGCCTCAGGCAGGATTAACAATCTCTTCTTCTGTATTCCTATGGTAATATACCCACACTTCTTGCATAGTATTTAACACATTGGTAGATTTTGTATACCGTCCTGACCATATTATAAATACTACTCCAGTAGTCTGAAATCTAGCACTGTAGCCAGCAAATGGTGAGTGCTTGAGAACAATTATTTTAAGGTAAGATAAAAAATACATAGAGGATCAGTGCCTGGAGCCTGGTAAGAACACAAATATATTTGTCATATTCAATTAAATTTAGTTATTATAAACGATATATGAGTTTGCTAGAACAGGCAGTATATTCTCATTCTTACTAAGGGGGGAGGAGAGAGAGATTAAATGAAGAAACATCTTAAAGAAACAGTAAAGTGGAACACATCAAGTAAATATCCGTTCTGATTTTTAATTTGGTGCATTTTCCATTTCATTGCATTATCTTGTAAGACACGTTTTTTAAAGCTCTACAACAAAGTGAAAATTTAGAGTCAGATCAATCGTTGATGAATATGGCTTCTTCCTGATGTTTATCTTCATTCATCTTGTTTTTATTTTATTTTATTTTATCATTGACTGACAATTTATTCAGTTTGCTAAAGACCCATTAACTATGGACATTCAAGAAATAGTATGTTAACACTTTGCAGCTTATAAAGTTAGCACGTGACAAAAGAATGTTACAAATGTGGCTAGAAAGATGTCAAGTGTTTGAATTGAGAAAGGTTCTTCCATCCATATATCTGTTAATTTAGACATTTCTTTTGCTCTCATGTGGATATCTATTGGGTGACCCAATATCAAAGCACGCAACTTCCTCTAAGAATAATGTCATGTTATAAAGCAGAGATGTTAGCCATTAGGGAGCAATGTTTTTCTCTTAAGAATTAAAATGTGTTGGGACTATGAGTACATTAACTATCATTGAATTAACAAAACATTTCTATTGCTGACATCTTAATTAGCTCAATCATCTTGTTTTTAAAGTCATCACTGCTCACATGGCCTTTGCCTCCTTGGCTTCTCTACTGTAAGAGCTCTTGGAATCTGTTAGGAAAGGACGGGAATACCTTGGTTAAAGCCTCATGGTTTGGGAGAGAAAGCTGTCCTGGATTTACGCTGGTTATTAGGTAGATATTTTGACTTGACCGAGGCCACCCAGCTAGTCAGGAAATGCCAAGAACTAGAACCCATATCCACCTTCTCCTAAGACAATGCACTTCCTCTGACTGACACTCAGTGCTACCATCACCAGCTGACGGGCACTCACATACAACTAAATAACTCTTTCCTTCTGTGAGAATAAAAGAGGAAACGGATCAAAAGGTATGTGCAATTTCAAATGTAGTGAATTCACTTTCTACTTCTAGCCTATATGCTTAGTAGAAATGTCAGTAGTTATGCTGACCTTGTAACAAGCTGGTTCAAGTTGGATCAAATTCTCAGATGCTTTTTGGTCTACAAACTAATATAGGGTTAAAATTCCAACTATTGGCCAGAGCTCTAATCCTTCAGAAAATGCTTTTCTGCTGTTGGAATTTATTTCCCCATTTTTAACCTTTTTTATTCTTAAATTGTCTCAGAGAAATAGAGTTGCTCATAATCACAGGGTCTCAGTGATTATCATCATTCCTTTGTGACAATGAAAAACTGAAAAAATATAAAAACATCTAGGCACCGATGTATATATTTTTTTATTCTTACCTTAAAAAAATGTTCTTGAGCACCCACCATCTTGTTAATGACTAATCAAGAGAAGGAAATAGAAATGGTTACAAATCTTACTATGCACCAGGTGTAGGTATTTCAACTTAACAGTAGCATTTGATTTGCACCACCACAAAACGGATATAATTATCTTTCTTTTCCTAAAGGGAAACTGAGGCTCACAGAACATACTGACTTCTGCAATCTCTTCTTCTTCTTATCCAAAGAACTAGAGCTCAAGGTAATTTCCAGTTATTCTCTAATTGCAATTTTCCCCTATTTTTCTAGCAGTGAACTTTATAAAGAGGAGTAATTGATCAAATTGTTTGTCCTGTGTCATTCATCCATTCCTTCCCTAAATGTTAATCGAGTTTTTTATTATATGCTGGCACCATAGGGAATATGCTTTTAAAAGATAAAAATCAACATACAATGAGAATCTTCTGAATGCATTCCCAGATACTGTCAGAAAACTGTGTCCTAGCCCATTCCCTCTTGAAAATTCGTGCCAGAATTTTGATTCTGACAGACTCCATGTTATCATTGTTGACAAGACAAATTTGATAATAAAGCATAAATGAACCATGTTTTAAAGAAGTCTTAGATGTCTAATGGGTTTTTCAAAGAAAAAAATATGCCCCAAACATTATTAGTGATACTAACTTGGCTCATTTTTGTCAAACATGAACTTAACATGCGTTCACTCTTTCATGCCCTTGTCCCACCAAAACATCATTCTGTCATTTAACTATTTTATTTATTTATTTAGTTGCTAGATCATAACTGTATACATTACTGCTTTTATGGGATACAATGCGCTGATTTTATATACAATATGGAATGCTTACATGAAACTGGTTGACACAGCTTTCACCTCACTTATTTAATTGTTATGTTAAGACATTTATAGTCTAGGGTAGCTCTGCGGGTAGGGTGTCAGTCACACACACCCAGGCTGGCCAGTTCAAACCCAGCCTAGGCCAGTTAAACAACAATGACAACTGCAACAAAAAGTAGCCAGGCGTTGTGGTGGGCACCTGTAGTCCCAGCTACTTGGGAAGCTGAGGCAAGAGAATCACTTAAGCCCAAGAGTTTGAGGTTGCTGTGAGCTGTGACTCCCCAGCACTTTACTGAGGGTGACATAGTGAGACTCTGTCTCAAAAAAAAAAAAGACATTTATACTCTACTCTTAATCTATTTGACATGTACCCTTGCACTATGCACACATAGATGAGATCCCACCAATTACCCTCCCTCCACCCGACAACCCATCCCCCCCCCAGCATCTTCTCTCCTTCTTTCTGGGCTATAGTTGTGTTTTGTCGTTCGTATGAGCATGTGGGTGATTATATATTGGTTTCATCATAGTGCTGAGTAAACTGTGAATAACAATACTGACTGCTAAGCCTTTTCAAAGCTTTCTTGTGCCACGCATTGTTCTAAATGTGTAAATATATTAACTCATGGAATCCCCACAAGTCTCTGAGTTAAGTATTATTCACTCTGGAGATAACATACATGCTGAGTAATTTACCAAAGATCTCACGTTGGTAAAAAAGGAGGCAGTTGAGACTAGGATACATTTTCTACCACTCTACCACCCTGTCTTTTGAAGGTTCATTAATATTTATGTTACTTCAAGGACTTCATGAAGACAGATAACTCCTGTCTTCAGGGAACTGTAGTCCAGCTGAGATGACAGAGAAGGTAAAAGAATTATACACAATATGACACGTGTGATGGTAGAAGAAATGGAAGGCAGAGGGCAGATACATCTACTGGGCAACGGACTGTTGTCTGAGAAGACCCAGAGAGAAGAGGTGAGTGTTGTATAACCACGTGGTAGCCTCCCCATGTGTGATACGCAAACATAGGTAGATACTTACTCGGACCCATGTCTGGGGTCTGGCTGTGCACAGGTCCTACCTGTGGGAAAACAGAACAGAGAGAGTACAGGGAAGCCTTTGGTTTGGCATTTTTTAAGGAGGAGCAGTGCTCTGAGCTGGGAAGGGAAGGTGTGGGGTGGGACTATATAGCGAAAACTGCAATTGTGGGACCAGAAAAATGGAGCCAGTGAATGAGAGGCAGTGGAGAAGTGGCCATGAATCATCAAATAGGGAGAAGCAGCGGAAAGAGGAGTGCTTTGTAGTTAGAATTGTTAATGCTGAACTTCAGCTAGAGCAGTTCTCATAGGCTTCCCCAGATAGGGTTTCCTTGTACCACTTGAAAAAACAAACCCAAAGGGACAATAATAATTTGACATAGGTTGTGCTTGTATAGGTTTTTCTGCTGCTTTTCTCCTATATTTCGCTTCCAACTGAAGTTCCCATCTTCTTTCCAAGTTCATTGATATTTCTTAACGAAACTAATTTTATCCTAGGATCATGGAGCAGAATAGTTGTAAGGAGCATATGACCTAGTTTCTTTATTTTATAAATGATGAAAAAACAAAGTCATAAAGCCTGCACAAGACCAGAAATCCTAAATATATTGTGTGGAGGAAACAAAAATGAAGTATTATTATGAACTGACTGATCCCCCTGCCCACCCACATTCATATGTCAAAGCCCTGACTTTGAATGTGACTTTAGACCTCAGAATGTGACTTTACTTGAACATCAGGCCTTTGAAGAGGTGATTGAGGTAACAGGAGGCCCTTGGGGTGGACCATTATCCGATCTGACTGATGTCCTTAGGAAAGGAGGAAATTTGGACAGTAGAAGCAGCATCAGGGGATGTGTGTGCACAGGGGAAAGACCACATGAGGACACAGTGAGAAGACGGCCAAGGAGAGACTCCTTAGAAAAAATGAACCCTTCTGGCACTTTCTAGCATCCATGACTATAGGGAAATAAATTTCTGTTTAAGCCAGCCAGTCTGTGATATTTTGTTATGGCAGTCTTAGCAAGCTAGCACATGCTCATGTACTTTTATATTTATACCCAGATGTATTGCTCCTTTCTATCTTTCTCTGCCTCCCTCCTTCTCTCTCTAGTATAAAAAGCACTTCCATGCATGTTATTGTATTTGAGTTCTATAGCACCTGTGTTAAGGAGGGAGGTTGATGATCAACTTCACTACATGGATAAAGATATTGACGTTTTGAGCTCCTAGATTACTCACAGATACTACTAGAAATAGCCAGAATAGAATTTGCATCCAAGTTTTCTAATTTCAAACCGAAAATCCTCTAAACATAACCAAATTATCTTTCAGCACAGCAAATATTTGTGGGATGAATGGCATAAACATGAAAGTCAGAAAGAGAATATACAGAGTGGACATAAAGTTCGTGGGCAATTTATTATGTAGAACTATTTTAAATGGCACAAGAAATTTATGTCCACTCAGTATATTAAACTGGCTGGAAAAGGGAACTAAAAAAAATTAAATAAAGTCAGTCAATAAAATATGACATCAATCATAGAAATCCAGTAAAATAAAACCCTCTAAATCTAAAGCTTGTGGGGTTTTGTTTGTTTGTTTGTTTTTGGTTTTTGAAACAGAGTCTCACTCTGTTGCTCAGGCTAGAGGGCCATGGTGCCATAGCTCACAAAACCCTCAAACTCTTGGGCTCAAGGGATCTTCTCATTGGGTGCCCACCATGATGCCCAGCTAGTTTTCTATTTTTAGTAGAGACCAGGTATTGCTCTTGCTTAGGCTGATCTTGAACTCCTAAGCTCCACTCACCTCAGCCTCCCAGAGGGCTGAGACATGAGCCTCTGTTCTGGCCTAGATCTAAAGCTTGTTAAGCACAAGTATTGGCGGTTTTATTTTTCCAGGGGCTTGCATTTAAAACACTTTGTCTTTTAAAGCAAGTGGAGAGTTCCTGGTAAGACCTGCTAATGTGTTTTCTGCTTACTGGCAAGATCTATTAGCATATTATTGCTTCTCCTGACTTTGTGTGGTTTGCTGGGGCCACAGCATCGGAAGACTTCTCTGAGGTATGATGGTTCTTTAACACCATAAATATGGAGATGTTTTATGTTTGGAGGTTTTTTATTTTTTATTTGTTATATATTTTTTTGCTACAGTCCTTATAAGAGGGCAGTGTCATTGTCCGGCTGATAATTTCAAAGAGCAAATTCTTTATGAGGCACATCGGCCTTTCTTCTTTGGGAGGAAGTCCATAGCTTGTATGTGCCATGCATCGTGCTTCTCATCACTGACGCCAACACAGCCACAAGCAAGGTCACCTCACATGGCTCCGTCTCTAATGCTCCTGACTGTGAATGTGAAGCTTGCCTCCTGTACATAAACCCATGATGAAAAAGACCATATGCTGTTATATATCAACATAAATTTCCCAAACAAATGTTCATATCTTTGCAGACACAAGGCTTCTGTTCCTCCATCCACAGTAGGGAAATAATATTTTTATGTAGGCATACGGTAATAAGACCTAGTTACCTTCAAATTCTTACACTTGGAGTTCACTGCCAACTGTTTCCTGCTCCTCCACCAACAGGTGCTCTAGCTTGAGGAACTGAGCACCCAACATGCTGGGAGCCGGGGAACGTGAAGAGCAATTCTTCAATGAGAGGAAATGGCCCGGACCCCAGCCCTTTCACGATATGCTAGCAGAGAGGCGACACAAGCCAAGTCACACAAAGCAGCAAATAGCTTCAAACACAGTTCACTGCTCAGCTTTCTCTCAGGTTGGACCTAAGTGAAGCCTGTGGAAGCCATTTCAGCTACATGTGAAACCTAACATCGGGGTCACACCTTTGGTGGCTCCCAGCTATTCTCTGAATTGAAGGGAAAAGTTCAGAAGTGACAGAAGCAGTGTGGTCAAGCCGAAGTTTGTGGCTTTGGAAGTCATGTACCAGCCATGGGAGCCGTGAGTAAGCCACTTAAACTTCCTTTATCCCCACTTTTCTCATGTGAAATGTGGGAGTGGTAAGAGCATCTCAATTTGTTTCACAAGTCCTAAAGAAGAACTAATATATGCGAACAGAAATCAATTCTTCTCTTAGAACCAAGAGCTTCTCATAATCATCCTAATTCCATGGATCAAGGACTCATACATTAAAGGCACAAGGTGTGTTTCTTTTACACGTACAAAAGTACTTCCATCTACATGGAAATGTCTGAACAAAGCATTTCTGGGGTTTGTGGCCGAAAGGAGAATTTTATAAGTTTTAATTGTATATCCTTTCACAGAAGCTTTATTTTTTAAAGAGCAAAATGTCAATCATTAGGGATAAGGCTGTAAGGGGAAAAATGTTTTGGACTGGATGACAAAAGTGAAGGGTGGGGAGGAGGCCAAGTCTGCTTCCCAGTATTTCTGAAAGGGAATGGATTTCCATTTTATGGGCTGAAGTAGAAACAAACAAAAAGAACATTGTTCCCCGTAATTCCTGAATTTTTTGCTTGATCAAGTCAACTGCCAGTGGGTTGTGTCCCTTGAGTGAAAGGTCTGCAGTTTGGCCAGACAATAACGCTCTCAGAGGAATTCTCCCACCCAGAGCACCCTCTGCTCCTGGGATGGTGACAGGTACTTTAGCTTTTAACCCCAGAAGCAGGATGGACCATTAAGGTATCCCCATGGGGGCATCATTCACTTGAGGGTCCTTGTGAACCAGGACCCCACCCTCCATCTGTAAAGTCCATCTGAATCCCACTCCGTGTTATGATTATCAATGCAGTACACCAGAGGTTGTGGAATGAACCCAGACGACAGCATAAAAATACTTAAATTCATGCAGTGTCTGCAATGCAAAAAGTCCTCCAATTTGTACAATATGCAGCAATCAATAAACTCCCACACTGAAAGCAAATTCCAGAAATTAAAGTGGTATTTTAATTAAAGTTCCAAAGAATTCAAGTCCAAACCCTTCCTCTCCTAAAATTCTTTTTCGGTTCAACTTTGGTAGAACAGAGTTCAATTCACTTGGGTTGTTGGGTAGCTGTAGTTTCTGAAGCTTTGAAGTTGCATAATTAAAACCCCAATTTTCTCATGAGCATCACCTTTCAGAGTCTAAGCATTAATAAGAACCAGAAGACTATTTAAGCACCAGAATAACATGTAAGAATTTTTTAAGTCCCCAGTCCCCAGTTATCCTACATGAAATGCTGTTGACTAGACCAGGTACATAGTACATTTTTAGAACCACGTTACTATCTACTAGCTGAAGACTGTGGCAGAACTTTGATTTTATTGCATGGAGACTAGGAAATTACATGTAGCTCATAGGGTAGTGGGTATTGAAAGAGATGAGATATAGAAAGATGAAGACAGAGAAACAAAATTATATTATGTTTACAATACTAAAACAAACAGACAAACAAAAAGCATAAGAAGGACTCTACCTAACAAATGCAATCATTGTGACCTAGTTGTCTGTACCCTCACATTAACCTGAAATTAAAAAATTATAAATTGTAAAAAATTATAAAAATAAATAAATAAAATGTGGATCTCAACTTATAGGGATGTGATGTCCTTTTGACATCAAAAGGATGAATACCATGTAGAATGGGACATTTTGGTAGAATTCAATTTCAGACAACTTTAGGATAGATTCCCTGGCTGGCTGACTTTTTTTCTGAACCCCTCAGTGCCTATAAAAGTGTTACCACACTTTAGGTAGCTTGCAAATAGTCCAGGCTAACAACCTTTATAAAAATGTATCTGCGTTTTAACAGTTTTCTGAAGCCCTTCATTAACATTCAAAATCCTTCACTGAACTTATTAACCAAGTTTGCTGATGGATAGACTGATCCATAGCATTGAGAATCCTGCAGGTGGTCACTAACTCTCCAGGCTCATATGCCCCTCACCACTCCTTCTCAATGTCACTGCCAGGTCTCCCAGTTTGTCCCTGAGTTACCGTCACCTGCCAGGCATTTTGACAACTGCTCATGTATCAAGTACCATTCAACCTTAATATTCATACTCCATTTACCAATGAGGAAACAGGCTTAAGGTATATAAAGTGACAACACAAGATCACACGATTGGTAAGGAAATGTGTGAAAACTTGAACTCAAGGTCTGAATGACCCACTCTGTAGAGAGCTGTAATTGCTGAGGTTTGACACCAATATCCATCTTGGCTCTTTCTAAATATCACCCATGCCTCTCAGTTCCTACAGTTCACACGGTAATTATATGTCATTATAGCACATGGTGCATCACATGTAGAATGGAGAGTGAGCACATTGGAATTCTTGGCAATGTAGTAGAATCATCACCAAAACTCCGTCACTATGGAACACTTTGATACTCCCTCGAGTATGGGAATAGAGGGTGACTTAAGTTGTTTATTCCTACAATAGTGTGTAAAAGGAGTTGAAATAGGGCAAAATAAAATAGGGGATAAAAATAGTTCTGCCACAAAATATGTTTTGTTTTTCAATAATAGAGACTTAGAAAGTCTTCCAAACTTTCCAGGTAAGCAGGAAGTCAGAAAGTGGTGTATGTAAATGTATGCAAATGCATGCACGTGGTATGTTCTCCCTTATCTCAGATTTTGAGCAAAGTCAAAGAAGAATTTTGACTTTGTGGGTATGAAATGAGATGCCTGTTTGTTATCTGAGCCCGATAATTTAACAAGTGCTTCTTACTCACCTTCCCAATTTGTATACCAATTCCAATCTGCTGTCTTGCATTTTCAAATTCAAATGCAAGTGCAGGGTACTAGGTAAAGGTCAATAGCTGTTACTATGAAGAATATTTAAAAAGAAAATGTGCTGCCTCTGACTGTTCATAGAATAATATGCAATGTTCCACTTCAGTTCCTTTAGTGGAGGAGTCATGTGGGTCAGTCTACACATTGGCTGGGGAGTGTATTATTCCTGCCAAATTAACCAGTTGAGATGGGAACATTAATTTATTTGAGCAGACGTGTATCTATGCAGCTTTAAGAAAACAGCCATATGCCGCTCTAGGAAGTAACATAACAAAGAAAGCACAATTAACACCAGAACCTACCCTAGAACTGTTGACAAAGAACATGGAGAATGCTCTTCAACCTTATTTTTCAGTGGCTTTTTATTTATTGTGATGATCTTCTAGACTAGTCTATTCCAATACATAATGTTTTAATTTAGAGTGAATTATCATTTTATATTAGCCCTGGGTTTTCTTTCTCCTTGCAATGGATTTTGATTTGAGGTTTTAGAGCATAGCCATAGTTTCTTGTACTTAGACTCTTCTCCCTTCTCCAAGACCTTGTGAGGAAGGACCTCTTAAGGGGGCCAAAGCCGGCAGTGGAAGTCAGGTATTAGTGAAACTCTCTGGCCAAATGCTATCTTCAGTACATCTTTTTTTTTTTTTTATCAAATCATAATTGTGTACATTAGTGCAATCATGGGTCACAATGTGCTGACTTCATATACAATCTGAAATATTTTCATCAAACTGTTTAACATAGCCTTCATGGCATTTTCTTAATCACTATATGAAGACATTTGTATTCTGCATTTAGTAAATTTCACCTGTACCCTTCTAAGATGCACCATAGGTGGGATGGAAGAAAAAGTATCTTCAGTACATCTTAATGAGGTCACTTCAGTCTCCAGGCTAACCCTTAGCTTTCTAAGCCTGCTTTTCCCAGGGTTAACAACATTATTTTTATAAACACGTATTTTACTATAAATCCAGTATATGCAAAACATTCAGAAATACATAAAAGAAAGAAGATGGAAAACTTTTATTGGATCACTCCCAAATAACTACTGTTAATATTTTTGGTCCATTGATCACTGACTATAATTTTATGTACACCTTGTTCAGTGTAATCCCTACTATTTTTTTGTTAATATGATATTGCAAATATTTTTCTTATTGTTATAAATTCTTTTCAATAAAAATGTTACTGGCTACAGTAATGGAGAATATTAGAGTCTAAATATTTTCAGAGAGTTGGATTGTTTCCAATATTTTGCTATGACAATAAATGGAAATATTGTCATATAGTACTTAGAGATTCCTGCTGTTACTAGTGGCTTACATATCCTTCCAGAATATCTATTGCTTTATTTTTATTTTTATTTTTTATTAAATCATAGCTGTGCACATTAGTGCAATCATGGGGTACAGTATGCGGGCTTCATATACAATCTGATATATTTTCATCCAACTGTTCCACATAACCTTCATGGGATTTTCTCGTTTATTATGTGAAAACATTTGTGTTCTGCATTTAGTAGGTTTCACCTGTTCCTTCTAAGATGCACCATAAGTGTGATCCCACCATTTACCCTTTCTCCACCCACCCTGACCCTCTCCTTCCCTCCCTTACCCTTTTCCCCATCTTCTTGTGCTATAATTGGGTTATAGCCTTCATATGAAAGCTATAAATTAGCTTCATAGTAGGGCTGTATACATTGGATACTTTTTCTTCCATTCTTGAGATATTTTGCTAAGAAGAATGTGTTCCCGCTCCATCCATGTAACATGAAAGAGGTAAAATC
>CAUYON010110048.1:0-11067 GCA_963573935.1 Arctocebus calabarensis | reverse complement strand
GGGGGTGGGGTCTTGGGGTCTTGGTGTGTGCCACACCTTTTGGGGGCAAAACACTATTGTAAGAGGGTCTTTTCCTAACAAATGCAACCAGTGTAACATGGTTTCTTGTACCCTCAATGAATCCCCAACAATAAAAAAAAAGAAAGCAAAAGGACAACCCACAAAATGTGAAAAAATATTTGCATACTATACATGTGATAAAAGACTGATATCGAGAATCTACAAAGGACTCAAGCAAATCAGCAAGAAATAATCAAACAACCCTCATTAAAAGGCATAAATAGAAACTTTTCAAATGGAGATACATTAATGGCCAATAAAACATGAAAAAATGCACAATGTCTCTAATTATTAGGGAAATGCAAATCAAAATCACAATGATATGTCACCTAACTCCAATGAGAAAGGCTATATTAGTAAGTCCCAGCAGATGGATATAGAAAGCAAATCTTATACACTGTTGATGGAACTGCAATCGAGTACAACCTCTATGGAAAATCATATGGAAGTATCTCAAAGAACTTAAAGTAGACCAACTATTTGACCCAGGAATCCCACTCCTGGGCATATACCCAAAGAAAAAAGTGTCATTTTATTAAAAGGACAACTGCACACAAACATTTATTGCAGCACAATTCACTCTCACAAATGTTTACAGAAGCACAATTGTAAAGACATGGAAACAACCCAAATGCCCACCAATACATGAATGGATTAATAAAATGTGGTATGATAGAGTATTACTCAGCCATAAAGAAAAATGGCAATCTAGTATCTTTTTTAAGAACTGGATGGAACTGGAGACCATTTTTCTAAGTGAAATTTCATAGGAATGGAGAAATAAATACATGTACTCGATACCAGGCTGGAACTGATCAATCAACTTATTTAAGTATACATATAGAAGTAAATCTCAATGAGAATCAAACTGTAAGAATGGGGAGGATGATACCAAAAAATGGCCGGGCATTGTGGCAGGTGCCTGTGGTCCCAGCTACTTGGGAGGCAGAGGCAGGAGACTTGCTTGAGCCCAGGAATTGGAGGTTGCTGTGAGCTGTGATGCCACAGCACTCTATCCAGGGTGACAGCTTGAGGCTCTGTCTCAAAACAAAAAACAAAAAAACCTCCAGGGATACTGTTTTGCCATGTTTCTTTATCCTAGAAATAAAGGCCACACACAGGGAGACTGAGAAAGAGAACCAAAACCAGAGAGAAACGACCAAATACAGAAACATGGAGAAATAGAAGCACAAGGGGAAGTATGAGAATGAGTGTGAGAAGCTGAGAATTATTAATAAAGATGGAGATCCGGAAGGAAGACCAAAGAAGGCAGAGCTGAATTATGGAAGCGGGATGGTGGTTCAGCTTTGGGAAACATATGAAACTCCATCCCTTTAATACTGCACTGTCCGAAGACACTAGGTCTGTGGTAAGATAAATTTGAAAAACTGCTATCTTATATCTAACCCCAACCTGGCAATTTGTAATGCAAAATAGCTTATTTGAAAATGGCTATGGGAAGCTATTAACAATGGCTCTGACAGAAACGGATTTAACTCATAAATTTATCTAAACACAGGGTTTCTTGCTCTACAGTACCCCATTCCCGTCACATCTGAGAGGGTTAGAGTTCTAACATTTGTTGTGCTGTTATAATAAATAGTGGTCCGTCCCCCTTATTCACAGATCCACTTTTAGTGGATCTCTAAAACTGCACATAGTGCTGAACGCTATATATACATGTTTTTTCCTACACACACACACACATATGATATTGGTTTTTTTTTTTTTTTTGAGACAGAGTTTCACTTATTAACCCTTGGTAGAGTGCCATGGCGTCACACAGCTCACAGCAACCTCCAACTCCTGGGCTTAGGTGATTCCCTTGCCTCAGCCTCCCGAGTAGCTGGGACTACAGGCACCCGCCACAATGCCCAGCTATTTTTTTGTTGCAGTTTGTCCGGGGCTGGGTTTGAACCCTCCACCTTCAGTATATGGGGCCGGTTCCCTACCCACTGAGCCACAGGCGCCGCCCTATGATACTGTTTAATTCATAAATTAGGCACATTAAGAGATTAATAACAGTAGCAAATAATAAAGTAGGACAATTATATTGTAATACAAGCAATGTGAGCATGGTCTTTCTCTTTCTAAAAATACTGTACTATCCTCACCTATTTTCAGACTGTGGTTAACCACAGATAACTGAAACCATGGAAAGCAAAACCAAGGAAAAGGCGGTGGTGGTGTGGGACTATTGTATTAAGTAAACATGGTGGCCACAGAAAAAGTGTTTGGTTATAGGATGAAGCATGATAAATCAGGAAAAGCACTAAACTGGGTTAGGAGTCAGGTGAGCTGACATCAGCTGCTGACTATCCAATGCTGCATATCTGTGCAGAAAACAAAAATTTATTTGGGAAAGAGTCTTGCTCTGTCGCCCAGGCTAGAGTGTCGTGGCTTCATTGTAGCTCACAGCAACCTCAGACTTCTGGGCTTAAGCCATCTACTGGCAGCCTCCCGAGTACCTGGGACTGCAGGCACACGGCCCTATGCCTGGCTCACTTTTTTATTAGTAGACACAGAGTCTTGCTCTTCCTCAGGCTATAGAAAAAATACTATATGCAGCATATAATGATGAAAATCCAAAATCAGAGAGAATTCAAATGGAAGAAAGGTTTAGATCTGCTTTTTCTCCAAAGTAGACCAATAGCTTGTCCATGTTACTTAACCTCTCTAGGCTTCAGTTTACTCATTTGTAACATGGGAGAGTTAGGCATCAGAATCCTATGGTCCAGGCGGTGCCTGTGCTCAGTGAGCAGGGTGCTGGCCCCATACGCTGAGGGTGGTGGGTTTAAACCCAGCCCCGGACAAACTGCAACCAAAACATAGCCGGGTGTTGTGGCAGGTGCCCGTACTCTCAGCCACTCGGGAGGCTGAGGTAAGAGAATCACCTGAGCCCAGGAGTTGGAGGTTGCTGTGAGCTGTGTGACGCCACGGCACTCTATCGAGGGCGATAAAAGTGAGACTCTTTCTCTACAAAAAGAAAAAAAATAACAGAATCTTATGATTCTGCTACACTCTAAAACGTTATGTATCAAAGGAGCTCTGATAATCCCCAAATATCTCTCTATATATGTCCTTTCCATGGATACCCTTCATATCATGCAACTCTCCTCTTACCTGTCTAAAAAAAAAAAAAAAGTCAAACAAGTTGGCCTCCCACTCAAAACTCAAGGGAACCTCTGGGCATGGTGGCTCTCACCTCTAATCCTAGTCCTCTGGGAGGCTGAGGCAGATGGATCCCTTGAGATCAGGAGTTTGAGACCAGCCTGCGTAAGAGCAAGACCCCATCTCTACTAAAAGCCAAAAAAACTAGCTGGGCGTCATGGTGGGTACCTGTAGTCCCAGCCACCTGGTAGACTGGTCTTTTGAGAGTCTCTTTTTTTATTTTTGAGACAAAGTCTCACTAAATTGCCCTTGGCAGAGAGCTGTGGCATCACAGCTCACAGCAACCTCAAACTCCTGGGCTTAAGTGATTCTCTTGCCTCAGCCTCCCACCACAATGCCTGGCTATTTTTTGTTGCAGTTGTCATTGTTGTTTAGCTGACCCGGGCTGGGTTTGAACCTGGCAGCCTCAGTATATATGGCTGGTGCCATATATACTGCTAAGTATAGTGCTAAGGGCACTGAGCCTCTTGAGGGTCTCTCGAGCCAAAGAGTTTGAGGTTGCTGTGAGCCATGATGACACCAAGGGGACAAAGTGAGACTCTGCCTCCAAAAAAAAAAAAGGAATCAAATTATTTTCTTCTGTAGTGGAACTCTGAGCACAGACTGAAAACCGGTCTCATATGTGCTTTGACATAAGGTATAAAGCCAAGTCCTTGAAATGTATGATGTTTCTAGACACTTCTACCTTGGACTCTGTTCAGGCTCTCTTAAATGAAAGTTATAGGCTTCTGGCTCGGTGCCCGTGAAGGCAAGAGCGTAAAGCAGAGCTAAGTTCTGTCCTAGTAACTCTGTACATCAGCCAGGCAGTCTGTGACACACACAAAAGCCACTAACTGCTCTCTCTACTGCAGCAGATGTCTCTGTTATCTATATGTCCTTCCCAGGGTACCTGCTGTACCTGTGTAGCAACTTCCCTAACATTCTGTTGCCTTTGAGGACAGGTGAGCCTGTACCAAGAGCGTGGGCCAACCTGACCTTCCCCTGAATCACAAGACTTTCACGTGCACCCAAGCCCTAAAATGTATAAAACAAAGACCAGAGATGGAGTCTGTGGGCTGGGTTTTTAGAACACTAGTCCACCAAGTCTTCCGGTGGATAAATTAAGCCACTTCCTCTTCCAACTGGTGCCTGGGGTCTTTTGTCTGCACTGGCTCTTTCTACAGTTACGGCACGGGTCACATACACTGGGACTTGAACCCAGCCTGGGCCTGCTAAACAACAATGACAACTACAACAACAGCAAAAAATAGCCGGGCATTGTGGTGGGTGCCTGTAGTCCCAGCTACTTGGGAGGCTGAGGCAAGAGAATCGCTTAAGCCCAAGAGTTTGAGGTTGAAGTGAGTTGTGACACCACAGCACTCTACCGTGGGGGACATAGTGAGACTGTCTCAAAAAAAAAAAAAAAGAGAAAACAAAGAAAGTTATAGGCTTCCAACTCAGGCTGAGAAAAATAGAGACTTTATTGGCTCAAATAACTAGGATATCCAGGATGGCCTCTAAGACCCAAATGATGTTACACGCTGTTGCCTTCCTCCGTCTCTCAGCTCTACTTTCTTCTCGGTGGGCTTTGTGGTCAGGCAGATTCCCTGTGCAGGGTAGCAAAGATGGCTTTCTGGAGCACTAAACTTTATGGTCCTTAACTGCCATGCTTGAAAAAAGAGTGCCTTACTTCAAATGTTTTGAGCAAAATAATAATTACTAAAAAAATACTGAGTACTACCCACATATCAGTCACATATATGAACTTCTCTGGGCTTCACAATAACTCTGGAAAGTATAATGACATTTCCATGCTACAGACAAGAAAAGTAGCAGCAGCGCCTATGGCTCGAGGAGTAGGGCGCCAGCCCTACATAGCGGGGGTGGCAGGTTCAAGCCTGGCCTTGGCCAAAACTCAAAAAAAAAAAGGCTCAGAGAGATTAAATAACTTCCCTACTTTTTTGTATGTGTGATCTTGGGCCAATAACATATCCTCGCTGTGCCTTAATTTCTTCATATGTAAAAATGCCAACAGCAACTATCTTTTGGGTTCTCATGAAGGTGGGGTAAATTTATGTAAGAACTGATGAATAGCATCTGACACAGAATCACTGTATACAATGAGAAGCTAATAATTTTTTTTTTTTTTGAGACAGAATCTCAAGCTGTCACCCCGGGTAGAGTGCTGTGGTGTCATAGCTCACAGTAACCTTCAACTCATGGGCTCAAGGGATCCTCTTGCCTCAGTTTTTCTATTTTTAGTAAAGATAAGCGGTCTTGCTTTTATTCAGGCTGGTCTTGAACTCATGAGCTCAGGCAATCCACCCACTTTGGCCCCCCAGAGTGCTAGCGTTATAGATGTGAGACACTGCGCCCGGCCAATAATTCTTGATATTATTTTCACTTACCATTCTCTCATTCCATGCCTTTTTCTTTTTAATGGTTAAAAAAAAAATCAACTTCATAAACTCCTTGGTTTCTAATAGCTTTAGAGCATTAGATGACATAGAAAGTTTCACAGTGGAATAGAGGTGTAGAGATGGGAAGGAAAGCCCAAAGCAGCAGAGCTAGAACAAAGCTTGGACCAAGATGTTGGGAAGATAGAGTTGAGAGTAAGAACAAGGTCAAGGCTGTCTATCTAGCTAGAATGGACAGACAGGAAAACCTTTAACTGAAAGCCTCTTATACGGTTCCTGCTGGGCCAGGAGCAAGCTTCAGAGGGTACCAGCAGGATGACTGCAGGTGGTAGCCAGTTCTCCCCAGGAGGGAGGTGGTAATGAGTTAACTTGGCTGGAAGAGAGAGTAGGGAATCCAAACTAAGGTCATATCTTGACAGGAAGCCTTTCATTGATGGTGATTACATGAAGAGATGGTGCTAAATATTATTCATAAATTATTTGGCAAGTTTCACAACGAAGATAAGATCTTAAAGAAAATTTAACACATGCCCTGGCAAAAAATATTTCTTAACTCAGTTGTGAAATATCTCATCAAATCAACACATGATTGAGGATGGTTTCTATTAGAACCGGAGCAGCTATCCTGGATTTCCTGACGAAAGGACAGGTGCCTGGACTCAAAACTATCCAAAGGCTCCATATTTCTCATACACTGTTCTTCAAAATTAGCCACTGTTTCTTTTGAGATGCAGTTTACAATCTATTCAACAAAGACACAGTGAAAGCCTACTTTCTCTTTATCTTGACTATTTTGCCTCTACCTGGTGCCTTGATGTGTGTGTAGGAGCTATGCCACCTGAGTTACTGGAATTGGGCAAGGTAAGAGTGAAGTGTCAAAGTGTCTAGCAAAGTCCTGATCCCTTAGTGTTTGACGGCAGGTGCCAAGCAACAACAAATACCTCTGAATTAGAGTTTGTTATTATCAATTTGATTCTTTCCCTTGTGAAAGCAGGCTGCCATGATGATGGGAAAGGACCAGACATGGACTAGAATGATTAGTATGGGAAGTATTGTATTACACATAAACTTTCCTCAGAACAAGCATTTATTTATTTATTTATATATTTATGACAGTCTCACTCTGGCCCCAGGCTAGAGTGCTGTGGCTTCAGCCTAGCTCACAGAAACCTCAAACACCGGGCTTCAAGCAATCCTTCTGCCTCAGCCTCCCAAGTAGCTGGGACTACAGGTGTGTGCCACCACATCCAGCTAATTTGCCTATTTCTTAATAGAAACGGAATCTCATTCTTGACCAGGCTGGTCTCAAATTCCTGATCTCAAGCATTGCTCCTGCTTCAGCCTCCCAAAGTGCTAGGATTGCAGACACAAGCCACTGTGTCCAGCCTCAAACAGACCCTTCTGACCTGGATAGATATTAATAGATTTACTACTTTGGTCTTTAGCTTAATGTCAAAATATCCATAAAATACCCTCAGATGCTCTAAAACATGGCTATCATTTTGCCTTCTTTATATGGTTCCAGAATCTGACTGGCTATATCCACATAAAAAAAGATTCTGGTATTGGAAACACATAGAAGTAATGTGGGCTTAAGTACAACTGTTTACTTTCAGTTCGTTTTGCATGAAGCAACCAGTGTTTATGACATTCATTGGTCTGAAATTCTAAGGTGGTAAGTATACTTCTTCTAGTAGGCCTCTTCTGTGTAGCCTTTTGGGGTTAGCTCTCCCTCTTCACAGTGCTATGAGCATACCTTTATACTGAACTTACCATGTGGTACCATATTCTTCTGGTTATCTTGCCTATCCCCATGCAAGACCATTAGTCCCCTGAGAACATCTTTGAATTCCACTGCCTAGCACACTGCTTAACATATAGTAAGCACATGGGAAGTATTTACTGAATAAATGCTTGACATAAAAAATTAAAGAAATATAAAAGATACTCTTTAAATGAATACATTTCCTATTCCAGTATGGTTGAATAAGCTCCCACTGGCTGATCTGCTTACAGAAAACAACTATAAACTCTGGATGTGTGTGTGTGTATACACAATGACCTAGAGAGTAATCAGACATTGGAGAGTAACCAAAGACAAACAGATTTTGGAGAGGATTTGAACCTTGGAAGAAGAAAATGAGTTTTGTCATTTTCATGGCTTCTAGTCTTAGGGATTGCCCCAGTCTGTACCATTCAGTGTGGTTAAAACTTCAACAACCTTTAGTATTTATGGCCCATATAACAAGAGAAGTTTTGTGCAAGTAGAACTGCTGGAAAGTGAAAGAAGTTTCAAAAAGAAAAGAGGCAGAGGGGGTGCCTCACATTTTATGTATATATGAACTCTGCCCAAATCTCTGGCTGGTGGCTGAACCACGCGTTCATCAGGTAAAATTAAAGAAAAGTATGGAACTGAAACTTAAGCTGAAGATAAAGAAGTAGAATTTACAATTTAAGTCCAATCAAGCTAATTGTTATTACAAACAAACAAACAGTTTAATAACCTTAGAAGTATTAGATCAGAACTAAGAATCTTTACAACACAGCATTCACGACATCCAAGATACAATTAAAATTATTCAACATATGAAAAAACAATTATATGGCCCATTCTCAACAGAAAAGACGATCAACTGAGATCAACCCTGAGCAATCCAGATGTTGGAATTAGCAAACAAGAAATTTTAAAGCAGTTATTTTAACTATGCTGTGATACAACTGAAAAATATACTTGTAATAAGTAAACAAATGCAAAATTTGGGTGGCAAAATAGAAACAATAAAGAAGAAAATGAGAATTGTAGAAATGAGATTACAACATCTAAAATACAAATTCACTGCATAGGCATATCAGCTGACAAGGAGATAATCAAGAAAAAGTTAGTGAATTTGAGGCTAGATAAGTGGGATTATCTACTTTGGAGGAGAGAAAGTAGATTTAAAAAAAATGAACAGAGTCACAAGGACCCGAGGGATAATACATAGGTCACTATGAAAGTATGAAAGTTCTGAGACAGACCATGTCATGGTTTGTTATTTCACTGCCAGGAAACTCAGTCAACAGTGTCCTTTTTGATTCACTTGTGTAAGTTTCAATTTGCTGACCTTATTGGTGTTGGGAGGGCTTCATTTGTTTTCACCCGCACAGATTTTACATTCTTTCTTTCTTTTTTTTTTTTGAGACAGAACCTCAAGCTGTCACCCTGGGTAGAGTGCTGTGGCATCACAGCTCACAGCAACCTCCAATTCCTGGGCTCAAGCCAGTCTCCTGCCTCTGCCTCCCAAGTAGCTGGGACTACAAGCGCCCGCCACAACACCCGGCCATTTTTTGGTTGCAGTTGTCATTGTTGTTTGGCGGGCCCGGGCTGGATTCGAACCCGTCAGCTCAGGTGTACGTGGCTGGTGCCCTAGCCCGTTGAGCCACAGGCACGGAGCCAGATTTTACATTTCTTGATTTTTGTTTATCTCAAAACTTTTGCAATGATCCATTTATCAAAAGATCTTGGTGTGTGCCACACCTTTTGGGGGCAAAACACGATTGTAAGAGGGACTTTACCTAACAAATGCAATCAGTGTACCCTGGTTTCTTGTACCCTCAATGAATTCCCAATGATTAAAAAAAAAAAAAGATCTAACATATGTGTGATTAAAGACTCAGAAGAAAAAATGGAAGAGAATGGAGCAGAAAACATATTTAAAAAAAAATGACCCCAAATTCCCATATTTTATGAAAGATATAAATTTATAGTTTTAAATTGTGAAACCCCAAAATGAGATAAATATAAAACCCCAAAATGAGATAAATATAAAAAAAAAAACATCAAACACATCACAGTGAAACTGCTAAGATTTAAACATAAAGACAAAATTCTGAAAGCAGACAAGATGAAGACATAATTACAATAAAGTAAATAATTATTCAAATTACTGATAACTGCCCATTAGAAACTATGGAGATCAGAAGATAGTGGAACATTTTTAAAGTGCCTAAAGATAAAATGCCATCCCAGGAGTCAATATCTAGCAAAATGTTTTTCAAGGAAGGCAAAATAAAGACAATTCTAGATGAAAGAAAATCAAAAGAATTTGCCATCAACAGATCTGCACTCAAACAAATGCTTAAGGAAATTTTGGGGGCTGAAGGAAAATGATACCAGTTGGAAATTCTTCCAAAGATCTTCAGGAATGAATAAAGAGAACCAGAAATGATAAATATCTGGATATAAGAGATTAAATAAATGACTCTTTTTCTCTAACCAAAAAAAAAAAGGCATCTTTAAAGCAAAAATTGTGACATTGTCTTAGAAGATTTATATGTAAAACAATGACAACAAAAGCATAAATAATGGGAACATAGAAAGACTTACATCATAACAAATTTTCTGTACTTGACATGAAGTGGTACAATGGTAATTCTAAGTCAGCTGTTCAAGATTAGCTGCTGAAAAGTATTGTAAAAATGTATAGCCAAAAATGCAATAGATAAAATTCTGAAATATATTCAATTAATCCATATGAAAACAGAGAAGCAAGGATAGAGGGAAAAAGCAAAGGAAATAAATAAACCAATAATAATAAAATGGCAGGCCTAAAATCTAACCATATCAATACTTAATAATTCAATCAAAAGGTAAAGACTGTGAGAATGGATTTTAAAAAATCAAGACCAGGCTCAGTGCCTGTAGCTCAGCGGCTAGGGTGCCAGCCACATACACCGGGGCTGGTGGGTTCGAACCCAGCCTGGGTCTACCAAACAACAATGACAACCAGAACAACAACAAAAGCAACAACAAAAATAGCCAGGTGCTGTGGTGGGTGTCTGTAGTCCCAGCTACTTGGGAGGCTAAGGCAAGAGAATTGCTTAAGCCCAAGAGTCTGAGGTTGCTGTGAGCTATGACACTTTACTGAGGGCTCACATAGTGAGACTCTATCTCCAAAAAAAAAAAAAAAAAAAAGCAAGACCCCACTCTATGCTTCCTATAAGAGATATGATTTAAAAATAAGACGCAGATAGGTTGAAGGTAAGTAGGTAAAAAAAATATATAACATGTAACAGTAAGAACTGGAAGGCTGGAGTAGCTATATTAATATCAGATTACATAAATTTCAAGACTAAGAATATTATCAGAGATAAACGGGGACATTTCACAATATAAAAGTGCCAATTTACCAGAAATCCATTGCAGTCATAATTGTGTCTGTGCCTAATAAGAGCTTTGAGATATATAAAGCAAAATTCATAGAATTAAAGTGAATAATAGACATTCCATAAACATTACTGAAGATTTTAACACCCCATCTTTTTTTTTTTTTTGAGACAGAGCCTCAAGCTATCACCCTGGATAGAGTGCTGTGGCATCACAGCTCACAGCAACCTCCAATTCCTGGGCTCAAGTGAGTCTCCTGCCTCCGCCTCCCAAGAAGCTGGGACTACAGGTGCC